>KN885446.1:56277-75002 GCA_000934455.1 Apostichopus parvimensis | reverse complement strand
GCGTAGCGCCAGCATGATTGGCGCGAAGCGTACAAGAAAATTTTGGCTGAAAATGCCTCCCAGATCGCTGGAAATGGCACTTCCCAGGCCTTGTAAGTTGCATCTTAGCATTTTCTCTTTTGAAATTACTAGCGATATCGTAAAAACATTTTAAAAAATTTTTAAAAATATGCTCAAGGGGGGGGGCGGCTGCCCCCTTCGCCCCCCCCCCCCCTTGGCTACGCGCCTGGTATTCAACATATTTCGGCATGGACACCGCGAGACATTTCTTTATGTTTAGTATTATTGTTTGTGGTAATCGATTCTCATACAGACTAATAAGACACTGTCTCTAAAGTCGTCGACTGATCTTTGGCGTCATACGTCCTTTGATCTTACAGGTCTTTGCGAAGTATTCGTTCCTTGCCACGTGTGTGTGGTCTCATCTGAAATGGGAGAAGGAGGATGCATGCCCTGCTGTGTCCCTCTACCATGGATGGTGATGAGAAGCCACGCCAGAGGAAAGCACAACATTCAGGTAAATATTTACATGACACTTGCCTTCTTCAGTTTGGAAGTTAGAATATAAATTTGATTAAAATTGGCATATTCATTCCTCTGATATGCTAAATAAATACGAAAAGGTTATGTGAGAAGCTATTTTGTATATAGAAGCAAAATGTCTTCCCTATATAATGTATTTGATTTGTCATGAAATATTTCTAATTTAGAAGATGAAATATTCTTTTTCAGTTTGTTGCTAGAACTTACTGAATTTTAGATGGATAAGTAGACTGAACGATCCAGGTTTTAACTTTGGTACAAAACTTTACGATTTACAGTAGTAACTGTGTGTGTCGGGTGTATAGACTATACAGTCTGCATCATGAAACATTGTTTTAGTATTACTTTTGTGTTCTGGAGGACTGATCAAAATTTGAGGCAGAGCTCATATTCCCCCTTTACTAATTGATACATCCCTATGTTCGTTTACATCCTATCAAAAAAAAAATAACGATCTGTAGGTAGAAATGTACAATATGATATCATTTTAATTTAATTTACATTATTTATTTACATCCAGGGCTCTCTTTTGAATGATTGCTGCGTGTCAACCTTTTGCGCACCCTGTTCCCACTGTCAAGTGGCCCGTGAGATAAAGATGATCAAGAAAGGGCAGGCCCAACCATAAGTGTCTTAAAACTTGACCAACTCATCGCTTTTCTAAATATTCGCATCTCTGCATGTTGCAGAATTTTTATTCTTTTTTTCCTCTTTCATCTCTATCAGTAGACAAATCCTTTTAAATTTTTGTATTCGGTTAAACTGTTTACCGTATGTTTAATATAGGTATATTCTTTTCTAATACGCACAATCGACTCGGTGGACTTGGCGTTCAGTTCTTAAACAAATTAATACAGTTCTAGCAATTTCATATCTTTGCGAATATTTATCGTTGGTAGATACCGACAGTGCTTTAAATGATATAACCTTTGTTTTCTGACCCAACCCTCTCGTATACTATTCTATGAATATATGACATTATACTGTTTACCTGCCCAATACCGAGATTATTTTACAAATAGCTTGCAATGAACTAAATCAATATATTAACAGACATTTACAAATATCAGCAAAAAGTATATTACTCAATGCCATCTGAATAACGAACTCAAACGAACTTTTGTTGTTGTTATACAAATAATAAACAAAAATGATTCATTGACGTTGAGGCTAAATAGACAGATATTCATCGATAAAGCAAAATCTACTAGTTATCTTTTGCCATATAGGTTCATAAATTCGAGGCCAACGTATATATGTGCAAATTACAATTATAACGAGTAACTAATCCTGTTGATCACCTAAATGACACATCATACAAATGGGTCCGTATACTCTCATACTGACTTGGAGTTCACCCTGAAAAGGCTGGACCATAAATGTAATGCAAATATCCAGTATATATTTCTGAACAGACGCGAGCATCTACTACGGGAAAAGCGTACAACATGTGTAAGCAGAATATTTCACATCCGGAAAAAGGATAATACCGCAAATTGTAACTTAGTAACATATATGGAAGCGTGAGCGGGAGGGAGGGTAACGGCAGTGACTACAAATAAAAATTGACTACAAAAGCAAGACATGAAATTCTGAACTACGAGAGAGCAGAAGTATGGCTGAAAATGCCGCATCTCCCGGGCACCTCATCAGGGCCCGCACGTCTGTTAGTAACAGTTAACCCCACCCCTCCCACAATCTGAAATACCTTCGTATGTCATGGTTATATTGATCGCTATGTCATTATACTTGCAAAATGTTTAAAAAATTAAGCCCTAAGATATTGCGATGTTAATGGATATTCAATATTGTAAGAGCATCCATAGCATTCAGACAAATTTGTCTGTAAGTGGTAGGCTATTCATTTTTCAAACAGCAGTATGAATGGCGGAAGAAGTTACAAGTATACCTACCGAGCCTTTACAAGTTTCATCAAAGTGCAAATAAATATTTAAGTGACTGTTCAAAGGTGTTACATTACGATTGATGAGAACGAGACCCTGCTGGATATTCTTGAACTTTGATCGCCCATCGTTGCGATCCAGTGTCATATAATATGAATCAAGCATGCATGTATATGCCTATATCAGCATAATAAAACCTACACAGAGCTTCGACAGTATACCTTATATAAAGATCTGAGGTGATTGCGGAGTGTTACTAAACTATTTTCATGGATATAGAGTTGTGTATTTTCTTTTCACGATGCATGGCTTTGATAACAAAATCTAAGATTTAAACTGTTTGGAAATATAGCTAATACCGAGATAGATTAAACATCGCAAAAAAAGAACATACCGAATCGCAGGCTGGTTTGTCTTAGATTGAAAGAAACTATTGTGTATATTTAAAATCAAATATCAATTAATTCATGACAATCATTTTTCAGTTCTTCTCAACTTATCAGCCTCATATACAACAACAGAGTTCCCTGTAACCTACTCGCTAAGATCTAGAGTGCGTGTAAGTTTAGTTCGATTGATCTGTTCATTGTATCAGTTTGTTTCCGAATCACCATGGTTGACCCGATCTTTACATGTTACAAACAAGTTTGACGATAGGCTATTTCATCCACATTTTACATTTTACCTGGTTATAGTTTCCTTCAATAAACATCCCGTAGATCCTAACCCGACGTTAATCTGCAAATGCAATCATGATAGGAGGCTGGAGCTCGACTCACAAAACAACTCATAGGCTAATTAATTTTTTTTGCACCTGTACTACATTTTTTTATTGATTATTTTCTTTATACTCTGTAATAATTAATGCAGCTGTCTTGAATAATTTTTGTCACATTTTAATCATCAGCATGCTGAATTTTTCGAGGCTGTTAAAATAAAACTATAGGCATGAACAATTACATTTTTCTTCAATTATGTTTTATTCAAATGACAGCCTCTTCTTTTATCGTATTTTAATATCGTGTCATGTACGTGCCCGAGAGAAAGTTCCTCGAATCCCTCGGATGAAGCATTACATAATTGTGTAAATCTATACAATAGCACAAATGAACATTCTAATTGGTACACCGTATAATGGAAGCGTAAGTTAGCCAATGCGGCCTCCAAGGGGGGGGGGGGTACAGTTCTTTAAGTTCTCGACCGATACCCACCAACATTGGAATTTAAATGACATCCTGTCCTCAGGAGAGTGCCATACCCATGATACCCGGGCGACTAGAGGTGCCATCTTACAAAAATATATTTCTCTCAAGCCTACATGAACGGGTTGAATGTGTGTTGAAATTCTATTACTGAAACGGAAGGCCCTGCTGCTGCGCACGTGGTGGTACATTACTTGTTTACAACCCCTTGAACTCTATTTGCCACACCAGCATTATTCAAGGCCTTCGTTTGGGCCATTTAAGACCTTTCTGAAGTCATAGAGCTTAGCAGAAAATGAAAATGTCACTTGTACAGGAGGGTGCCATGAGCAATGCTACGCCCCTATTACCAACCACACCTTCATTAAAAACACAAATAATAGCGAAATATGGTCATGATATTAGGTATTATATAAACCATAAAAGTATCCCAGATGTGTTCGCTCGATCCAATAATCGAATCCCCACAGCCAGCATATCCACATAGGTCTGTTACCTGGTTGAAGCAGTGAAATATGTTAGAGAGATCAAATGAACCAACGAACATGTCAACTGATTCTTCTTGTAATGCATCTCATAGAGAACATGTTGCTTCACTGATCATGAGTCAAATGATGATATAATGTCTTAAACATTTGATAAAGGTGCGCGGCTGTATGGCAAGCCGTTTTACTTATTATTCGATATTTGATGATATCAACAATTATTTGGTGATATCAGCAATTATTTAATGGTATCACCAATTAATTGCTAATAACATCAAATAATTTGCATTAAATCAATACTACTGACTCATCAATGTATTTGCTGATAGCAGCAAATATTTGCTGATGAATTGTTGATATCAACAATTATTTTCTGATATCAGCAATTAATTGTTGATATCAGTAGCCTAATTAATTGTTGATATCAGTAATTATTTGCTGATATCAATAATTCCAACATCACTAATTCATTTGCTGATATCGACAAATCATTTGATGATATCAGACATTTATTTAATGATATCAGCAAATGAAACGTACATTGTTAATATAACCAATTCATTTGCTGATATCACAAAATCGTTTCATCACCAATCTTGCAATTGGTACAACGCAGTGTCACACGAATGCGTAGGCTAGTGTAATAGCCTATGAAGCTTAGGTACTGTCTACTCTATTACACTAGTAGGCTAGTACTAGACTATGCCACTACTTCAGATGTAGCGGGGTTTTGTGGATGGGGCTTAGTTAATGGCGCTCGTTTACAATTCCCTTTTTGTAGAAGTTCATTCACTACGCAAATGAATTGTTGATATCAGCAATACCAACATATCGCCAATTCAACCTATATAACAACTGTATGTTCGGGGTCAATTGAGGCTAAAGGTCAATTATTGTGTAAAAATGTGTCGCGAACTATTCCTGAATCATGAATTGGATCAAGTTCAAACTCGGTGGGTAGGTGCCCGATCATTGATGATCATTGATATCATAGGTCTAACGTCAGAGGTCGTAGGTCGAAAAACGATTGTCTTCTAGACACTTTATACTTGTCAACATGAAGGAAAAAGCCATTAAACTACACGAATTATTGAAGATTCAGTATCCTTCCTCCCTTTTGTCTACTAAACTTTAAACTAAACTATACGTAAAAAAACTGGAGCTTGTTAACAAAGAGAGCAACCAGATGCATTCAGAAGTAACAAAATAATCACCTCCGCCATGGAGGAGATGAGATCTGCAACTCCATGGATCGCCCTCTTGTTAATTTTGTTCCACAAGAAACACAATTTGATGGAATGGCATTTGTAGAAAATCCATGGCAATTTAAAGTTCAAAATTGTGTGCTCTATAGGCTATGCAATCTTTCCTTGCTTTCACATGGCTTCATGCACTTTCATGAAATTTTAGCTCGAGTGATGTACAAAGCTGTGTAATGTACAAAGCCATGTTCTATGGATCCATAGTAAGGATCCAAAGTAATGTACAAAGCTGTTCTATGGATCCATAGTGTTCTTATACATTGAGACGCGTTTGGCACGAAACTGCGAGAGTCTGTCGTACATTGCCTCACTTCACACTTTCCATGCTGTCGCACGTACGTATAGTACACATACGCACGTTTTGTACAAACTTGCGCGCCAACACTGTCCTCAATTATAAATGGAGATGCCAGCATTACAGTCATGTATTTCGTAAAACTTTGCCGAATTATGATATTGTTCACTAAAGGCCTATATATGTGATTGATGTCGCAATATCCTAAGGCAAAATTGGTACAATTTGGCAGACTTGGTTTATGATATTTAAAATCCGGATATTGTAGGTAATATTATATCCGTCCGGGCGCCAGTGAAAGCTAGCTTAAGGACATGTCTGGAGGATCCGGACGTCTGACAACCCTACTCCCGTGCACGCATGTAACTACAGTGGCGGCTGGTGGTCTTAATAATTGGAGGGGCAATGGGGCTGTCAGGTCGGAATGTCCCGAAGGCGCCGCGGGAGCGCATGGGGTCCAGGGCCCGCCTAAGGACCCTGGTTGGGTCCAGGGGTAACGGCCTGGTGTGGGACCAGGGGCGATACTATCGGTAGCTCTGAGATATTTACAAAATTGTCGGCATTAGAATGAAGCATTTAACTATCTTCAAATGATATTGGATGCGCACTAAACAGACCACAACAATCAAAATTTGTGATAGGGCGGATGATGACGGTAGTGGTTGCATGGGGCTTTGGAAAATAATTCCATTCAAGGTATATCCTACAGAAAGTTATGATGAGACAACTATCTACGATGGATGCGCGCGAATTGCGCATCAATAATTAACGACGGAAAACGTCCCATAGAACTGCTGTACTACAGATAATACACCTTTATTTCCCGCAAAGTAAGGCTTCCGTGCGACACGTTGAAGCCGCTGCAAATATGTTCGAGTTCTCAGTTTTAGATTCTACGGATGCCCATAAGCTCATTTTCCAATTGCCAATAGCCTCCTATTCGAATGAGGCGTAACGCATATGTTATCTGGTAGGCTGGTCGGTGAGACATGCGGTAGCTTGTAAAACAAGGTTTCCACAATTTGGCGTCTGGTGACTCCAACTGACCTTTGACTTCAATAAAATCTTGTACTTAAACGTGTACCAACTACATATAAAATATGAGATTCGTCCAACTTTCCTTTCTTGACTTATCGTGTTTACAAGGTTTTTACAATTCGACCTCTAGTGACCCCAAATGGATTTGGACTTCCACCAAAAACAATAGGGATCTTGAACTCAATGTGGTACTCCTTCTCACGAAATACAAGATTGATCCAAGCTTTCCTTCTTGATATATCGTGTTAACAAGGTTTACACAATTTGACCCCTGGTGAACCTAAATGACCCTTGACCTCCACAAAAAAAACTATAGGCTTTTGCTCCTAAAGGTGGTTTTCCTACTCACGAAATATGAGATTGGTCCAAGCTTACTTCCTTGAGATATTGTATTAACAAGGTTTTCACTATTTGGCCCCTGGTGATTCTAAATGACCTTTGACCTCCCCCATTAAACAATAGGGTTCTTCTTCACAATGTGGTACTTATATACACCAATTATCAGATTGGTCCAAGCTTTCCTTCTTGAGATATGGTGTTTACAAGCGAGGCGTCACACACAACACGCACACAAACACACACACACTCTCCGCCTGCATGAACACAAAGGTTACGATTATCATCGAAACCAAAAATCACCTACAACTGTGATGTGAATAGTGATCCTATATTGTCTCATTAAATAGAAAACCTGATCAATAGAAACATGGAACTACCGGTATGTGTATTTTTGTGGTGAGACCCAGGCATACAGACTTGAACGTTTATCAGTTCCGCGACAAAATCGATCTGCTCGTTAAGCATTCACACTGACTTGAACTGATTACTGGCACAATCACTACTGAAAGCAGCCCTATGTTTGCTGAAAAAGAATTCGAAGAGGCCTGTGCCAGCCTACAAAAGCCAGATTTCCATGGTTTTGAGATTTTCGTGGACATCGGAGATGTAACAATTTACCGACAATACAGAGAGGCAAGTAACTACTGTAATTAGAACTAGGCCTAGTAATACTAGCATAGCCTATAGACTATATACTTACTAAATACTAGTAATTAGTATTAGAGTAGCCCACTAGATTCTAACGATCGAAATTACTTTTTTGCCTTAGGCAGAGTGTTGGCCAAGGGATACAATATTCATTGTTATATGTAATAACTAACATGAAACCAGATGACCAATCCTAAGCAGGGTAAAGTTAATCATATACTTTATAGGACAATTAGGAGGCTGACAAATTGCTACACAAATTGGCCTAGGCCTACAGTACATGTAAGAGCTATGCTAGACCTAAACTACTTGCAGTTTGGGACATCAATAGGCACCACGAAATACTCAAAATATGGTTACACTTGACCACACAAAGCCACCTTCCTCCGTGTTTTCAGTCAAATGATACAGTAGCTATTAAACTGAGCAATTGAGAAAGTTGAATCAACTGCAGCCTTCCCTTTAGCTGTTATATTTGTGGCCCAGAAATGCATATATGCTTTACAACATGGAAGCATTGAAAGCATTGGACTGTCAAGGCCAGTTCATATTCCATATGTATCCCAGGCGATGGATGTAAACCAACCATATTATGGTAAAAACAACTATATTGCCACTATATTTCTACATAATATGGTTCATTTGCATCTATCCCCAGTGATGTAAACTAGAGTATGAACTGGCGTTTTACTCCAATCTTTGAACTGACACCTCACTAGCCTATCAGTGAACTAAATTGTTATGGTATTATAGAACAAAATCAATAAATTTATCACAACCTACTGTAATAAATCATTTTACACTCAAGTGGTTCAAGATCTTAATTATGTTGGGCTAAATATAAAAAAAGGTTCTTGTGCACTGATAGCCTAGGTTTTGTATGCAGTTTTAAGTCAGTTTTATAGAAAATTACCCACCTAATGCATATAATGTGTTATAACTTATATTTGCATTAATTTGTCATCCATTGATATTATCATAAGTCATCAATTGCAATGTTGAGAGCCTTCGGAAAGTACTTCTTAGACAGACATACACATGTGCATGTGCTGTTGTTAAGTGCTTTCAGCCTTTATATCAGACAACATTCCTTTTTGTGTCACGATCAGTTCAGGGATAGGGAAAATACTATGCGCCTTTTTTTTAAATTGTCCAAACTTTGTTGGTAGTGAAATTGACTTCATGGTTATGTTTCCAACTTTATCAGAAAAATACTCTTTTCATGTAAGAATTTCTTCTCTCCTGTTTCTAGACTTCTGGTTTGTACGAGTACAAAGTAATTGGTACTTTGGAAGGGGTTTCTCCAGAAATCTGTGCTAAAGTGTATGTGGATCTGAAGTACCGGAAGAAATGGGACAGTTATGTCAAAGGTGCTGTTGTATTATTGTTTTACAGGCTTCCTATACATATGAATTTTCTCAAGATGTTGCAAAAAGATATTTTTTGTTCAGTTACTGTGCTAAAAAATTCTAAATGAAGATATTGCCTCTTCTGTCAGTACTTGAGGTTGTATGAGAGTGAAAGACTGGAATAGAATAGAAATTTAAATTTAAAGCCGGAGATCGTCAACTATTGTACAAAGACTGACCTTTCTGCTAACTTGTGATGGAGGGAAAAAGAGACGGAAGTACTTTAGGTTCTGAACCTACCCCAAGACTGTTAGATATTTTTGCTAAAGTAGTACAAACTCCCTAATGGTGACTTCCAAGTCAATGACACTTGTTTCATGGCAATATGATTGTCTGTCTGTCTATCAAACTATCTGCCTGTCTGCCCCACTCATTTGTAATGCATTGCATAACCTAAATATCTTCTGTTTCCTACAAGTGTGGTAGGTCTAAACTAGGTGATATTTTACATGGAAAATTAACATCTCCTTCATCATTTTAGCATCTGTTGTAATATTTATAAGACATTCATCAGAAAGATGTAACTTGGTTTCAATTTATTTGATGACAAGAGAAGTTGTTGCACACATTGGAACCAGCTGCTTTCACTTGGTTATATAGATTTAAGAAATATATCTAGACAAACTTCCTACTAAGTCAAAATACAAAGGTAGAGCAGTTATTGTTTTATTTCTATTTTATTTAATGTTTGCTTTCCATTTTCTCTCAAATTCTTTCCCATGATAGAACTGAAAGAAGTGGATGAAGGACTGAAGACAGGCATCTACTGGGAAGTTAATTTTCCATTTCCAATGTCAAATAGAGATGTATCCTTTGTTTTGAATTATTTACATTCAGAGTTATTGTTATGTTAGATATAGTATAAACAGTGGTCAGTCAATTTTAGTCACAAAAGTTGGTTATTAAGAAGTGTGCAACCCTTTGTTAAGTAAATAATGCTGTCTACAAGGTTCAATCTCTGAAAGTCAAATATGTCAATATTATCTAATATTTTACTTTAAAGTTGGAATTTTTTTGTAAAAAAATGCTTTTGTTGTTGTTGTTGAGAAACCAAAAATTTGAAAGATATATTTAAAACAACAGAAATTTCAAGCTAGCTATGTTTCTATATTACCTTGTAATTAATTTCTCCAATAGCGGTTCATCTCCTGTTTCTCACCTGCCATGAACATTGGGGTAATAAAAACATTCACTCTCACTTTGGATGCTACAGACAACCTGTTCACTTTAATAACTTTTGCAATCTGGACATTACCCTGTGACAGAAATACAATATGTTCAGTGCTGCATTAAAACTGTAGGTGAGGATAGGATCCTCACTGAGGATAGGATAATATCTTAAGTGCAAATTGAAAAGTTAATTTTGTAAGGTTTATTCTAATATAGGTCAAAGAAGAATGTATAATATTGACCAGCTCTTTTAGGTACAAATAATCGAGAATATATCAAGAAATATTAGAAGATTTGATTGATTATGTCTCAGTTTCTAATAATTTGAAGATAATGAGAACAGGTTATCGACAAAAGAAAGCAAAAAAACAAAAAACATTTGACAGATTGGTTTCCTTGATGATAAATTTGTCAGTACATATTTACCAGGGAATCAAAAGAATTTGATGTAAATGGAAAACATATATGGGTTACTCTTGGTCGTAGTGAAAACTTTGAATCCATTCCTGAGAAGAAAGGTATTATACGAGTTGATGATTTCATACAGAGCTTAGCATTAACAGCTGATGGTGATTGCAATACCAGAGGTATGTACATAAATAGATTTGAGTTCAAATCTGTAGATAATGGTGAAGTTATACCGTAACTTTGCAATGGTACAAGTCCGCATATTCTTTTAAATCTGTTCTTATTTTTTATTTATTATTATTATTATTTTTTTTTTAAATCTTTTTTTCTTAGGCAATATACATGCATCCAAGTCAATGTGTGTGTTAACTTGTGTACATGTGTGTTATACCTTAGTTTGTAAACACTTTTCTAAAGAAGGTTAATTGTGACAGTTGTCATACTTTACATGTTGCTACCCTATATTGAGTACTGTACTAGTTTCAATAGTGTTTTGGAAGTGGTGAAAGGTTATTTGAGTTCAACATGTGAAAAACTTAAAAGCATCATAAGATTTGTGGGTTTCTACTTAATTGTGAGGAGTATAATAGTTAATTTCAGGTGTGTGGCAGAAGTGTGTGTTCAATAGTTCCCTTCAAAACTGGTTGCTCTCTTGAATTCTGGTTTTAATTTTTTTATAACCACTTAGAGGGTCCTCACTCTGGTTTCATTAACAGGCAGCATACAGTACATGAATTCCCATAACTTTGATTTAAGTTGGAATTTACAATGAAAAGGTGAAAACTGCCAACAAAATTTGATATTTGCAAACTGATTTATGAGTTGTCACATTGTAAAGATGTTTATGACTTTTGGTTCCCACGGAGTCATATAAATGGTTTCAGTGCCCTGACAGAAACTACAGTACCTCAATGCACCATCAACTGTAGGGTTCAAACAAATACAGATACTGACACAATGATAGTTAGGGAATATCTGTTGTGCAATAACATGAATATAGAGTAACTTGCATTCAGATGCTCCCTGCACATGCTACTGTTACTGGTTTCCCACTGTAGAATCAACAGAACACACAGAATGACTTCAAGGGCGATTGCCTAATTTGCATATTAAAAGCTAATTGGTTGAAGATCGTCATTATTGTCCCTAAGTTTAAACTAACAAGATTTGTATCAGCTGATCGCAGAAGTTGTTCTTTACATAGATTTCTATCATAGAGGCCAAGATGAGCGAGTGAATTTGTGGTCCCTTTAATAACAAACTGATATTAATTGTAGCTACTACAGTACTAGCAATCGCCACATTTCTAATCTGTTAGGCTGAAAACTTTTCAAGGAACTGATATGGCTTGTGCTTGAAGGAATTATTTATCCTATGCAAAGTAAAAAAAGTGGTACAATAATGCAGAGATGCACAATGTATATTTTAAACAAACAAACTTGGTTGTTTCAATATATTTGTTTTTATAGTGAAGAATTGTTATATGCAGAGTATTATTATTTCCTGCTTGAGTGTTTGCTGACATTTTATTTTTTTCTGCAGCTTATATGCATTACTATGACAACCCAAAGGGTATGATACCAACATGGCTGATCAATTGGGCTGCAAAAGTGAGTATTGAAAAGTACTTGTTACCTATATCATTAAGTAGTGCATGCAGTTATTAGAGACTGACGTCTTATCAAAACAATCTAAATTGCTGGACTTTTGAAGAAGGGATTTCACCGTGAAAGTCCAGAGAACAAGACGAAGATGGAATAGAGATTAAGTTCACGGCATGCAGATAAATGTAAAACACTTGGAATTAAAAAGCTAGTCCATCTTCAATGCTTTTATCATGACTAAGATGTTTGTATATTTTCTTCTGGTATTCTTTTGTGGGATGTAAATGGTTCATGCAGGATTTTATTTTAGTGATATCTCATGATGTGTATTGTTAGTTCTTTAGTTTGTATGTATGTGTATGTAATGGTGTATGAGATTTGCATGTCTCCTTCCTCTTGTGTAGAAGTTGAAACAAGAATTTTGGCAAAGTTTTTTTGATACAGTTTATATGGATACTGTGGATGAGCCGTTCATAAAAAATTAAATATCCTTTCAATCTTTAAGTTACATTTCTTTTAAAAGAGCTCAAATGCCACAGTGTAATGCAAGCAATGAAATATTTGGTCAAATGCACAGTGGTCATCTAATAATGACAGGATCATTGTGGGTATCATTCTTGTATTGTTTTCAAAAGACAGACAGATACATGCTAAGTAAATAAGTGATGGGTGAAAGGCATTGCTACAAATTGTATTGACAATTTTGAAACTGGTGATTTTTAATTTTCTTCATTCATTTCAGACTGGGGTTCCATCATTTCTAAACAGCATGAAAAAGGCCTGCAAAGGATATGAAACCTATATACAAGACCAATAGAAGGATAACTTTGATTCGATGACCATGCCATTCGGTGTTTCGTAAAGTTCTCTAAATGTAACATATGGTTCAACTGGGTACTACTGAAGCAAAACCAGTGCTTCAAACGTTTAGCGGCATAAATACTTAAACTCCCAGTGGGAAGTTATTTATAAACCATCATTACACACAGTACAAATTAATATAATATTAAGGTACTTCTAAATACCTCTTGTTACAAAACTTGTCATTTTGAGAACATGGAAGTCTGAAATATGTAATAAGCTGCTGAAAGTATTTTATTTAAGTTGAATTGTAAATACTACAATTTGGAATTTGCATATTTATACAAAGTTATGAGTGGAAAATAATGGTCTATGGTGTATTAGTAAAGATTTGTGACAGCTAACAGTTTTCAGAGAAATATACTTTTCTTGTTTATTTGTTTGCTATATAAGGTGGATTACCTCATTGTCAATTCCATCATCATCTTATTAGTTATATTGGAGTTGTAATGCTGCTGCTATCTATTTAATCAGGCACAGACTTCTGACAGTTTCACAATATCAATAAAACAGAACATATGCTGTGTCAACTAATTAGAAAGTAGGCTAATGAGTCACAAAAAAAGTTAAAAGGTTGATGGCTCTAGTTAGGACAGTCAGGGAACGAGTCTCCTGAACCTAGCCACAACCATGGTGGGGCTATTGGTTGTTGGTGATACTCACTAAAGTCTGGGCATCTGTGAACATTTCATTATTGTCCATAAGGATCTGTTGATGAAAACATTTAGAGAAGCTAGGGTGTAGACTTGTGACTCAGTAGCCTACTTTCTCATTAAATCTCACAGCTTCTGCTCTGTATTATTAATACTGTAAAACTCTCAGAAGCTGTGAACCATCATGTGCTTTCAGCTTGTTTTATATTCACTGGTTTTGGACAACAGTGTAGTGTACAAATATTAATATTTTCTTGTAAATTACGAAAACAATTTGAAATGGAAATTGGTAGGTCTACTAAGGTGAGTATGGTGGTAGGCATGATCAGTCATACAACAATTTTATAAGCAATCAGAAACCATTCCACACAGATTTAATCAGGTACAAAGACATTTTACAAGGTTACCCCCTCAAGAATATAATTTGACTGCTCTCACAGGGTCATAGGTCAACCATTCTGTCAGTAAAATATTCAAGATTTCCTTTTCACAGCTAACTACTTGATGTAGAGTGAAAGTAGCTGGATTTGCTCTGTTTACTCTATGTCTCCCACGGCACAAATTGAGTGCAAATTTTGTTGTAAGTTTCCGACATAAATGTCACAATATATTGCCTGTCTTTTTAAAGCTGTGGTTGGTTTCTGTTTCTTGTCAAAGTCTTTTTCTTTTTTTTTATAACGTGTAGCAACGCTTAGCCTATTGAATCTTCTGTGCCTAATTTGCATTGAAATCATTGGCCTGAAGTTATTATTACATTATGAAGTTATTATTACCATTAATTAATTAGGATAATGACCAATTATTGTTTAAATAAGTTTACGAGAGAAGAAATATTTCTTAGAGTTTGATGACAATCTTTGCTTACTTTTCTAAAAAAGCTGGAGATTTGATGATAGCAAGGGTTGTTGAAACCAGACATTATGGCAGTGTTAGTGCATTTGTATAATGCCATTGCTTAACTTCTCGTAATAATTTCAGCTAAGGTACAAAATCCCTCGTTTAATTTGTTACTTAACCTTGTGCGATCAAATTTTCAGTGCTTCATTAAAACCCAACTTTTGTATAACTGTTTCACCAGGTTAGTGCTTCTTCACTGATGGTAAAGTTCATTAATTTAAACTAAAATATTCACTACTTCTGAACATCTTTTGGTGCCTTCGTAATTTTTGTTGCTTCCTTTAAAGAGTAGTTGTCTTTACTTAAAATGCATATTGAGAAAGTTAAGCAATAATTATAGTCTTTCTAATCAATTAGATTTGTTTTATTTCCATATAGCGCCCTCTCATACAACATTGTTTCTTTTTCGGTCACTTTTTATAGCACTATTACATTGTGCTCTGTATCCTATTCACGTTTATGCAAGGTTAGCGGGAGAAAATAATTTAATAGGAAGCTTGAAAGAAATTGTAAAGTAAGTGTAATCTAAAGGGGAAAATTACATTCCAAAGCAAGCTTGGAAGGGATATTTCTGTAGCAAAATATTCAACACTGTTACATATTAATGGTTTATCATCTCATAAGAGCATATACCTTTGACACGATATTCTTCTCTTTTCATATTTCTCTGGATAACAGAGTAACAAAGGATTTTGTTGTGAAATGCTTTACATTGGAAACCACTAGGTGATTGCTTCTTAAGACATCAATCATGCTAATTTGAATCCATTTAACGAAGTAAACCAACTAATAGACCAAGTTATGTAGCTTTGTTTATTGAAAGCCTCGTTAATTATCGATTTCTAAACAGCAGTTTATGTAATTTTAGAACAATTCAAGTCTTTGAGTAGTTTGTCAAGATAAAGTTTAAGAAAGTGAAGAAACAACGTCGACACTAGTTTCATTACTCTATTTTTTTTTCTCAGATCATCCAAGGCAAATTATTAACCCTTTTAAATTCTTAATCTATTGTTTTTGTTGCTGTTTTTCTACTCCTACATTAAAGCTTTGCTGAGCCCTATACTGATGGACTTCCACCAGCAATTAAATTAAACTTACTATATTTTAGGCAAGAAAAAAAGGGGGGGGGGCAGACCCTAACGCTAGTCGAACATCATGATTGCTTGTTGACACTCCCGTGTTTGTGATGGAGATATAGGAGAAAGTTTGTCATCCTTTTCACTCAGTTCACGAATTATTGTAAATTGTTTAACTGCAGCTGAGGCAACATTCTAAATTGAATCGACAGTTAACTTGATAGCGCATCTATACTGCATACCAGAATGCCCTCTTCCACCGACTGTACTTACCCTCCCCGCATCTCAGATATCATTCTAAGATCCCTTGTCAGCTAACCAAAAGATCCTTGTTTTTATTTCTCATGACTGGCTAGAATCGAGAAGCCATGAAAGCTAATTAATGAGTAGTAAAATTACCTGCAGCCTTTATGAACTGTTGCCGTTGAAGCTTGATAATTGGAAGATACAATGGACGTTATCTTGCTTCAAAGGGGACACCCCTCCGCCACCCATGGCCTTCACCCCTCCCCTCCCCAAAGAAATTAAAAAAACATCAAACTATAGCACCACTGACGGAATCTTGGTTACTAATTATTCAGATTTTATGAGGCTCTAGCAGGGGAACCCTTTACCAATTTCAGTAAAATCAAACTGGTTAGGGTATTGTCAATTTTCATCTCAATCCAATGATTTGAAGCGCTTTAAAAACTGGTAGTTTATAAACACGTATTTCATTGCGGAGAATTGTATAATCGTCAAAAGAAGTAAATCACTTCGGACTTCTACTACCCAATTCAACTCCACAGTCGTAACGTAGGTTACGACTGAGAGAGAGTGCTTACGAATATAACTGACCAAGATTTAGCGTCTTCAATCGCGTCGACGTAGGATAAGTCGGGAAAACTCACTGAAGCTGACCGAACTCAATTGACCGAATGCTGGCGATCGCATTAGCACAGGGTAGACAACCTACGGCCCGCGGGCCACATGCGGCCCGCCAGTGTTTTTTTTTTGCGGCCCGTGAGATGTCTCAAGAAAAAGACAAAAAATCAATCTATTTTACATCATCACAAAAAATGAGCTAGCTGCTTAGAATTTATCGGCACTAATGATGCTGTCAGGTAGGCCTATTATCCCCATTAATTATCAACTGTACTGTATTAACAATATGTTTTTGTGAATACAGATTAAGTACACACCCCAATTGCTTGAAAGTCCTCGGAATCTAAGGTTTGAAATCAACAGCAGGTATTTGGTTAGGTGCGGCCCAGTCAACTTTTCACTCCTTATATCTGGCCCATTCATTCAAAAAGGTTGCCCACCACTGCTTTAGCACGACCGATTTGACTGCATGAATGTTCAATTGCTACTGTGCCTATGGCCCTACCTAATAAGATGTATAACCTTTACGATTAAATTTGAAGGTATTTTTAGCTGATTAATATGTCGTGGTGTTGAAACCATTTTGAACCTTGTATATTTCGTCACAAATCTAGTGCTGCATGCGCTACGCAGATATAAACATTGTGATCTACAAAATGAAGTCTAGACCTACAAGTACCGGGTATGTTAAATAAATAAAGGAACAAAAACATTTAAGTCATTCTTTTGTGGAAATCTCGACGAATCGGTAAGAAATACACATAATGATACACGAAGAATAAATGATGCTAACAAAATTTCAAAAATTTCCAATGACAGTCGGGGGGGGGGGGGGGGGGGGAATACAAGTGCAGCTCGATGAATGGAAGATATTTAGCCAAGTTGCTAAATGGTGATCACTAAAACGCCGAAAACAACTTACAAGATTTCCAATGCTATATGCAAATAAAAAACAAAAATGCTAAACAGCCTGCTTAATGATTTAAATGACGTATTATACTTCAAATTCAGCCTCCGGTGACCATTTTTTTTTGTAAAGAAAGGAAACGAGTAAAAGAAACTTAATTATGTGAAACAATAGTTTAAGTAATTATGCAAAACGCTACTACCAGTACAAGAGCATGATTTAGTGTGACCATTTCTATTCCAGAGTTCGGCCAAATGCGCTGGATACACAACCCAAAGAAATTAAGAACACCTCTGTGATTTTCTTTCCAATAATTGACTACGAGCAGGGACGTCGCTAGAAGGGGGGGGGGATGGGGGTGTCCCATCCCCCAAACTTGGTAAAACTGACGATAGTTGGAAAATTGGGAGTGCGACAGTCGGAATTTCCGACTGTCGCACTCTAATTTACCAAGGCCTATTCATATATTCCTGTGATTGTGAATGACCTAAAAATTGAAAAATTTCGGTCAAAATTGACCTTTAATCAGTGATATTTACCACGTTTTCCTTGCCACTTTGAGATATTGTACCTCGCGATTCTTATACTCCACCATACAAAGCTTCGTATATTTTTGAATACTCCAAAAAAATGCCTAATAGAACTACCGTCATAGGCGTAGGAGCCCAATTTGAATTGGGGGGGGGGGGCTGTAACGACTTGCCCGAAAAATATAACCAAATTTTTCGCGTTCTACACGTTAATGTACATATCATATTGGCATGCAACGGTTTTTACATAGCATGCCAATCACATACAATCATTTTCGTGTTATTACCCTTCCATATTGGTTATAATTATTGGGGAGGTCGTTACAATATTAATGGTAATAATGATATCAGTTTAACCTTTGAAAAACACATTGCAAATTATCTTTCTTTGAGTAGGTGCCGGAAAAGTTATCGGCATATGCCCGAATTTTCACAAAAATATTTGGTTGGGGGGGGGGGGGGGGGGCTAATAAGTTTGTGAAGTGAGTGCCAGTGGGTACAATTGTATCGAAACAAGTTCGGAACAAAAGTGCAGTCGCGAAAGATGGGGTGTCTGACTGACACTCATGACCGTATCGTTGACGAGTAGGCGGGATGGGGTTACAAGGCAGCAGTCGGAATTTTCTGGCT
>KN885446.1:10129-29101 GCA_000934455.1 Apostichopus parvimensis | reverse complement strand
ATTCTAATGGGCCATTTTTTCAAAATTCAAGTAGGAAGTTGAAACTTTTTACTCTAGCTCTTTGCTTCAAATGAGTAATATTGAACATTACAGAACATTGGAAATATCAATTTTAGGGGTGGAAAACCTCTATGTTATCATTTCGTGTTGGTTTACTGTGTATTTGCCCATATACATGTTTGGGAGACTAGAGTAACAGGTTCTTTTTGGTATGCCTTATCTTAGATCATTAATGAATGGGTATGGTTCTATCAGACTGTAGAAAATCCAACACAAATGAACACTTAAAGGCTAAAGAATGTACAGTAGTAGCTAACATATATCATGCTTGTTAAGAAATCACATAAATTCTAGGGAGGAGTCCTGTCCTTGGTGTACTTGCATTGTGTGTACAGGTGAAAACTTAATGACAGCCACCAAACATGGCATCAGTGTTGTGCATTGCACTTAAACCCCCTGGCAGGGGAAGCATACATCAGTGATGCCAATTTGCATACATACAATTTACATGCAGGATTAATAACATGAATCTTACTCACAATCCATAATACTGTAAAACTAAGGTCTAAGGAAACACATTTACAGCACATATGTCAAGTAAAAATATGAATAATATCCTTGTAATCTCTAAATTCACCAATAAACAAGATGACAGATATGTATATGAACCAAAGGTTCATGTGTGAAGTACAGTGTATCTTACTGTACTGTGCACTATTTTACTACGCAAACAGTAGTGCTCAGACAGCTAAACAACCTGAGCACTTTGGTTTAGAACTTTAGAAATTTGCGGTGATCAAAGTCAATGAGATAAGATAATGAGCCTACATCTTATCTGCAGTAGCTAATTACAGCACTCAAGATATTGTGTACATAGTGCAATCCAAATAAACAATTACCTTGGAAGAACCAGATTAATACGGTAGGTCCTTATATGTGTAGACAGACAATCATTGTAATATATACACCACAGTGATTATCAAAGGTGCTCAGCGTGACTTACATCTGTATTCAAGTATAGGCTACAGTACATTGATAAAGAAATATAAACACAAAACACTTTGACTGTCTCAACTCAACTCCCTCCCCTGCTTGCACACAACTGTATTCTTACCTTTAGCATTTCATTCACATATCCTTCTTGGGCTTTCAATTTTGACATATCACCTAAACATGACCAAGCTTCCCTGGAATAAAATGGGAGTGCAAAACACAATAAAGATTCATATAACTGCATTCAAGAAAAAAAGAACAACTAAAAAATGAAAATTATGTAAAATGGAGACAGGTAGGGGAAGATTGACATATTTGACACATAGAAGATTGATATACATTATTCCTTGACAAAAACAAAGAAATGAAAGCTAAACAAAATAGGAACAAAACAAAAACATAAAGATAAAACAAAACAAGTTTAGTGTTACAAGAGTTATAAGACCATATATACAAATATCAACAGGATTACAATCAATTGGGAAGGAGCTACATCTTACCATTTGGCTTTTTTGATTGCATTCCAAAATGCGGGTCGAGGCTCATTACATGGGCCCTCTGTGGCTTGTTTAAATAAGCCATAAAATTTCTTCATCATGTCATAAGATGGCTGGAATGGACCTGAAGTGAGAAGATAAGAAGAAAGCAGCTTTACATCTAGTACGGACTGTTCAGTGGTGTATATTTACTTAGACCAGCTAACTTGAACATCATCTTAGGTTGTGTTTCTTTAATGTTGTAAAGTATCCGGGCGGAACTTATTAAGTACTGACAAATGCTACAAATCAGAGTAAAACTTCAAATATCCTTAAAGTACTTCAGCCATTCCACTTAAGATGTTATTGACACTGACATTGAGAAACTACAGTACATCATAATGCAGTTGTAAAGATGAATTAGGCAGCAAGTAAATTTCTCAAAACTACTCAGGTTTGGCTGATTTTAGTTCCAGGGAATGAAATATGAATGGAAATAGAAACAAAAAACTTGGCAAAACAAAAAACATTCATGATCAAAATCAGATAATATGCTGAACTTCCTGCCAACCACAGAAAACTTCTGAAGTCCCAGTGATTGATTGATGTTAAATTGGTTTTGCTATATCCATTCACTATACTGTGTGCCAACAGGTACACTATATAGGGCCTACGTCTACTGCACGCTGTTGATTCTCTTTAGTGTCCACTTTATGAAATTAACCTGTGTTGACTTTGCATATGATGCTTCAATAGTGTTAAGTTGAGGTTAATTAATGTCAGAGACTTTGGGAGTTGGGCCCAACTGTTCTTTTTTATCCTGAAACCTTACCCTAAAGCACAAGTAAAACATAACAGAAATAGCCTACCAACAGGTGACAAATGGGATACATTTCTGCATATACCTACCATCTTTAGGAAGCTTCTTGATAGCTTGTACTGCTGCTGCGAATTTTTCTTCAGCTGAGGCCATGTTGAGTTCTGACTTCCCTTAGCTGTCGTCTACAGTTGTTTGCAAACGACAGTTTAGGTAGTAGGTTAGTCTATTTTAGGGCTTATTTGGCCTAACTCAGGCCTTGTCTTAGGCTAAAACACACACCTTGGGAACCACTAACTTGGTTATGCTAAGTTGTGTTTCAACTTTCAACTCACTGAGCAATCCAGAGCAGTGAACAGTACAGTGGTAATACACAGAACGTACCAACAAATAGTCTTCAAAAGCGTTGGTGCAATAGTTGGCATGTGACCAGTTAACAGTCTTGAATTCAGCTAGGCTACAAATTAATGTTATTATCTCAACCATAGAACTAAAAGTTAGTCATCGGGTAATTCTAAATAAGGTCGCACCCATTCAGCGATTTTCAGTGAACACAGCATCAACTACGTTAAAAAGAAATGGTAATATACGTAACATATTGGTGTATTTCAAATGTTATAAAGTTCCATATGAAATGTATTTCAATATACCGAAATTTCTCTTGTTTTTGTCGTTTACAGGCCCATCTCGTTCCTAAAGAAAAATTTGAAGGTAAGCCCTAACGTATCCTAACGTTACGGATAAGTTAGGTGTACTGTAGCCTAGGCCAAGCCGACTAAGGAAGGGTTAGGATAACTAGGCCTATCCGTATGATGGATCTAGTCACATACCGCCATTTCGCCATACCTTTCCGCGGAAAGGTACACTTTAGGAATGGATTTTACCGTAGTGTACAGGAATATATATCGGTGAAACTTTCTTTGAGTTGCGTGGAAGGTTACTGGATACTGTGTAGGTACACCGTCTTCAAATGTGACGGTTTGCTGGATAGACTGAATTGTAGTTAAGACAAAATTGGGGAATTGATGCACAGTCTTTAATGTACAGGTTGATTGAATAGTTGTAATTGTAAGTTCGTAAGAGAATATATAACAGTTGGTTGAATAAATCAAATTAAATAAGGCAGATTGTTTATTAAAAAGTCAGATTCTGATTGGGGATTTAAATAACCGATTTTGCAGGCCTAGGTTGAGTGAAGCGAAGCAATAAACAGTGCATACAATGCACCCAAAATACGGCAGAAAGTACCAATGGCGAAATGACACATTCCCCTGTGTGATAGCCTAGAGTTAGGCCAAGGTCTAGCTAAGTATAGTTAAGGCTTCATAATTGACGCACCTTTGTAACTGACACACCTTCAAATATTACTAGCAACCATACAGCAGGCAACCAAAACTTTTTGCAGTCAAGCAGTTACATATTTGATGAGTTTTAATCCATTTCAGGTATATGCTGATCAAATTTTGGTTTTTCTTAAGCTTATGAAAGAACTTGACATGGCAGACATATTGTCAAATTCTGCTCAATTGTATGTTGGGTAGGCAGAGAACAATAAATATTTTGAGATCATTATATTTCTGAGGTACTACACTTGAAAAACAAATACAGTTGAATGATTTCGATTTTTCGTTGATAGACATCGTTAATCAAATCTTTAAGTGCGTCAATTATAAGCCCACCATGCTGCTAGTAGTTACAACGATATACTGTAACTAGTGTTATCACTAACAGTAACTTGTAAGCTAGTCGCAGTGACATTGGAGCTGACTATAAATACTTTAAAAAAAATAAATACTTAAAAAAAAACAATGTACAGTGCTAGCCTATTATTATAGACATTACTTAGACAGTCTTATTTAGGCCAAACGTCGATTGGGTAATTTCAGCACAAATGCAGAATAACCAGCGGCTTCACCTGGTTGCCAGCCACAATTCATTCATTCTTAGCAAAGTACAGTAGGAGCAACGTAGTGATCACATTAACTAGTTAATTTAAAACTATGTTTTTCTTCCCCTCTTTTTTCAGTATACAAGGAATGTTTTATGTTATATGATAAACAGAGAAAAGGCTTCATCCAAACAGCAAATCTAACAGATTGCATGAGGTCATTAGGAGTCAGTCCTACTGCTGAAGAAATGAGAAGTTATAAGAAAATGTATGAGAAAGGTAATCATTGCTATATCCATGATTGGTTTAATTTGCAGACTCTAAGAGCCCACAATATTTAGACATTTTTCCAAAGTATTTTCAAGCCAAACGTTTTATCAAATGTCTTCTAAGAGTTGTTGATGAAACCTAGCAAGTATTACTTGAAATAACAAATTAAAGAAAAATTAGTGGAGAAGTTTTAAACATAGAACATTTGATGCTGACTTTGACATTTTAGAAACGAGGCCAAAAAAACAAATGTTTAATTTTGTCTAACATTATATAGCCAAATCAATTCAGATGTTGTTTAGAGTTTGTCTTGAAGAAGGTCAGTCTGACAAGCAATCCTTAATAACTTCATTATCAGAGTAACTTGACATACATTATACAAGTTTGTCACTATAAAAAAGTTATTTGAGATAGCATATAGAATCCCATATTAAACCTGACTTAACTGTACATTGAAGTGTCAACTATATTCTTTGTATGGCAAAGCATGTCTTCTCTTTCCTCCTATCAGATGGCAAAATTAAGTTTAACGATTTTGTCACGATGATGGGCGATCAAGGCAAGAAGCCAAACCCGGAGAAAGAAATCATTGATGCGTTCAGACAGTCAGATGTGGAGAAAAGGGGTTTTATATTGACCAATGAGTTTAAAAGGATAATGACAACATTTGGTGAAGAACTTACAGAGAGAGAAAGTAAGTCCATACAATTTTATCTTTTGTACAGAAGTATCGTTGTAAAGGATCATGAATATTAACTAGTATCAGGAATCAGCTGGATGGATTGCCAAAAATGACATCGCTTACTACTCTACAGCACAAAAATTGTGTATTACCAGCTTGTTGCATTATAGTGTCAATTTCGTTTCCTTATTAGAAGATGTTTAGCTGCAGTAGAGGGGGGTGGGCGGGAGGGGGGGAGGTGGAAAGGTAATAGTTTCAACATAAACAGTATTTTATGGAAGTATATTTTTTACCATTTTTCTTCAGTTGATGACATCCTTAGAGAATTTGGCATCCAGAAAAATGGTTTTGTGCAGTACGAAGAAGTTGTTCCGAAGATGGTCCGACCATTACCCCATGGATTCTAATGGCCACAGTATTCATAGAAGAATCATAAATGCAGGCAGAACTGTAGCTAAAAGTCATATTCTTGATGGTTTAATTGGACACAGCTGTAAGTCTGTGTTACAAGCAGATATTTCATGTTTCAGACTCTTGCCTACATTTATTTGCTGACCATTTTAATAATCTGTCATTCTAAATTAAGTGCCGATTGTCAGAAGTTTCTATAAATTGTGCGACCCTTGGCACCTCTGTGCCGCTTGATGACTTAGTGACTTCTGGTGACACCACAGCTTAAACTCATGATCATATGAAATGCATTCCATTGATTGCTAAGGAGAACGTCTCTTCTGTGCAGCTAGTAGGATTCAAATATTTTTTTTACAATAAATACACACACAGATACCAGTTTCTTCAGCATTCAGGTTTGTCTATCTAGTAAATTTATTGCAACTTTGTTTTTATTTATTCCAAGTAATGCTATGTTTTCTGCTTAGGACTGCACTCAAACTGAAAGTATTCCTTTTGATCATTTGTTTGGCAAAAACTGATGAAAAAAATCAAGATTTTGTTACACATAATAATGATTGAAAGATGCTGTGCAAATTTTACAATTTGCATCAAGCATCCTAGTTGCTAAGTATTGGCTTGGCAAACTCTTGTACATCATTTTACCCTTGTATACCCTGTAAATTTATTCAGAAAGACCTGTTACAGTAGATAACATGGAGAACTATGTAATGATAATGATGCCATAGATAGGTTATTTGGATGTTGTCATGGCTACCTGGTTGTAGTCTGTGCATCTCTGATTGGTTGCCTCCACCATGTAGAGTGGTAGTGTCTCTTTATTTCAATTGTTTTGTGTTCATTATTCTTAATCCCTTTATCCTGATTTTCACTGTTGAAATAGTACTCACAGTAGTTTCCATTTTGTATTTTTCTTTGAACCATATAAGGTTTTGATGGACCTTCTTATCCATGAATATACTATCTTTTCAGAAAAGTGTATAAAATTTACCTCAAAGTTTATTAAAAAAAACCACAATTGCAGTTATTAAATGTTAGATTGAATTTGGTGGCAGGACTTCCAAATGTCATTTTACAGTACATGTTTAGTATTAATTGCAATAAGGGGATACTTTGGACACATATTGGTTCTAATAACAAAAACAAGCGTGTGTGAATGTTTTTGTGGTCATTCATCTTTTAAAGTATTCAAATTTATCAGAATATATGAATGTTGGTATGAATGTGTAAAAGTAAGTTGGCCTGACGTTTCGATCCTAGCAGGATCTTCTTCAGAGGCTAAATGACAAGATACAAGTAACTGTTACTTGTCATTTAGCCTCTGAAGAAGATCCTGCTAGGATCGAAACGTCAGGCCAACTTACTTTTACACATTCTATTACACAGGCTCTCTAGTGGATAAGCAGTTTGCTAACAGTTTTATTTTATTTTGATAAATGTTGGTATGAAGAAGAATTTTATTTTTCTTGAATAAACTTTATTTTTGAGAAATATTATATCACACTTAAGATGCTTTCCATAATAAACACAAATCATTACTCAATATGTCATTCTAATATTAGCTCCTTTCAAAGGTCTACCTTGGTTACAATATGAGGAGTTACATTTTATTACAATATGAGGATTGTTCATTGATATTTGAAGTTTGGCATGGCAGCTAAACCTGTTATGAGAGACAGCTCCTTCATACATTCCAAACTCAAGCATGTATTCTTAATTGGGCTTTCATCACAGTTGCTTTAGTTTTAACCTTCTTTCACGTAAAATTGCTGGTCTAACGACTCCAAGCTCTTTGTCAATGTTTAAATTGCTTATTGCGTTATTTAACAAGATCAGGTAACATTTAGTAATTTCCACTACAGATTATTTTCTATAGCTTTCAATATTTCCCACAACTCTTTTATTGTGTGGTTGCTATGCTTTCTTACTTACAACTAATTGTGTGTTGTTTTCATTGCAGAATCAATACTGGAATTTTGTTATCAGTTTTTCATATTTCAATATCTAAGTAGTAGTTTATTGTACCCAATCTCTTTCAAAGATTTATCATGATTTGTAAATTTAATAATTAGAAAATAAATTATCAGTCAAGTTAACAACAACTGGTTTGTTATCATTTCATCTGCAGTTTTCTTATTGTTACTTGCTTTCTAGGATTTGAAGAAACTACAAGAGGGAACAAAGTTTATAAACACACATTTATTATATCTAACACATGATTAACCATCACAGGCAAAATAATTCAGATATACTATGCTATTATTAAATTAAATGTTGTTTGATGTTGGGAATAATGCCCTTCAACATTCATGCAAAGGCCAGTGCTGACACAATGTCCAGTAATCTACCCAATTCATCTCAAGTCACTCCTACAGATAACAGCATACATATTATGCATGTTAACAGAACATCATATGTATGTTAACAGAGTACATCTTATGTATGTTAACAGAGTACATCTTATGTATGTTAACAGAACATCTTATGCATGTTAACAGAACATCTTATGCATGTTAACAGCATACATATTATGTATGTTAACAGCATACATCTTATGTATGTTAACAGAATACATCTTATGCATGTTAACAGCATACATCTTATGCATGTTAACAGAACATCATATGTATGTTGTTAACAGAATACATCTTATGCATGTTGACAGAACATGTTATGCATGTTAACAGAACCTCCTATGTATGTTAACAGAGTACATCTTATGCATGTTAACAGAACATCATATGTATGTTAACAGAATACATATTATGCATGTTAATAGAACATCATATGTATGACAGAGTACATCTTATGCATGTTAACAGAACATCATATGTATGTTAACAGAATACATATTATGCATGTTAATAGAACATCATATGTATGTTAACAGCATACATCTTATGTATGTTAACAGAACATCTTATGTATGTTAACAGAGTACATGTTATCCCAATAAATACTCATTCTGTACCACAGTATATTGTAAGTCATCGTTGTTTTAACCACAGCCTTTTTTTCTATGGAATATCAGAGTCAAAACTAAATTTTTAGTTCAATCACTTTAGAGTTATTACTATTGTTTTGATGTGTGCCCGAGTTAGCATCGATTTTATTTCCAGGGCTAACCTGTATCTACCAGTTCATTACTTACTACTTGTAGTGTTGCCTACAAATCACTTAGGGTTCAGAAAATATGCTAAATTCAATACCCTCAGTGTGTTAACACTTTAATATTTTGACAGCAAAAAAAAATGGTGCTGATATTACTGAAATATTTTCCAGAGTTTAGTATGCAGTAGCAGTAAATTACTTAGTCCTCTTCAAACAAGAAAAGACTCAGTCCCTTCCACTGATGTAAGTCCTTGCTACAGTATGTTGGTGAGTCAGGGGTCAAAGGTCATGACTAAAGTCACTTCACTTTGGGTTTGCCGACTCAGAGCCTATTAAGTTTTTATTGACTTGGGTCCTGTTGCTTGTTAACGCAACGTAAGTCAGTAACAATGAAATTACCCTGCATACTCCTTTCAATCACAATAACTCACACCCTATTTTATATCAAGTTGGAGAGATGCAAATTGCAACTCTTTTGCATAGATCCAGGCTAAGTGTCCCTTTTCTTGTGGTTTTGGAAAGGGGGGGGGGGGAGCGTAACAAGTTATTCACTATTTTAATATTAACTTGTGACATTATAATGTTACATGCTTACAAGACTACATTTTGTGCTCATGTATTTTTGTGCCACCAGATAATACAGTACACTGCAAACATGACTGCTTTATACAGAATGATGATTTTTGCCCACACACAACATCAAAATGTTGAACACTTTCTGGATATAAAGCATATAAAGCATAAAATTAATACATGATTTGATCGATTCCACACATTTCTGTCTTCCTTTCGTTGAATGCAAAATGCTTCTTAAGAAAACAGGAAAACAATAACTTAGCATTTGGGTAAACTGCAATGAAATACATCAAAGAAGGAAGGAATGAAGTAAAGGTGAAGCTATGTTCATAATTATATTGCATAAAAAGCCCATGGAAAGTAGAGCAGACTACCATCAAACATGTCCAACTTAAAACAATGAAAATAAAATCTGTTGCCAATGATGGACATTTCAATATTTTCCAAATCCAACATTCAATAACCAATACAATTGCCCTCAAGAATATCTCAAAGTTGGGCCGCTTGTTTTTTTTTGTCACATCCAAAATGCAACATCATTTCTCATTCCCTTCACTTTGACAAGCAAGACATCCAACACATGAAGCCATCTGACAAATGTTTATATAAATAGAGGCCTTCTGCAGGTCCAAGGTTTTAAGTGCTATCACAGCCTCCCTCGTTGCTGTTAAAATCTAATCAGAAACACTCAAAACAGAGTCAAGTGAGAAGAACACGAATATAAAGTCTCCTCTGATTAATCGTTTGTGGTAAATTTATCCATTCAATTCACAACTGGAAATTTTCAGAACTTACAATGATAATTCTGAAAGGTTTCGCTGATCCACACCAAATGTAACCATAAATCGTGGCAATAAACGGATACCTTTTCCAGGAGGACTAGAACGTAAACACCAGCTGAATCTGCAACTTGGCCGATGGAATCTTTCCATGAAACCATTTAATATAATACTCCCCTTTTCAGACTGTCAATACGGATTGGAGCAAACTGCACCATGTCTTCACACACTTCTAGTTCCGCCTGTCAAATTGTAAAACAACATCAAAATAATCGCTCTTATCGTCTGTATGTTTTTACGGGTTCTGTGAAATTTAATAGTTGCATGATGAGAAAATTGTAGATAGTGTTAAAATATAAATACAGTACCTTGACAAGTTTCTCAGCAGTGGGGTATTTCTTACAGTAGTCTACAACAGCCTTGTAGTGTTCAGCACTGCAAATATACCAAAAGAAAAAGTGGTTTTAGGTAAAACAAAGACATTTGTTTTCAGATAGAATATTTAAGATTGGAAACAACTGGAGGGAGGACTTCCCCATCCTCCGCCCACCAACCCAGCCTTGTATCATATAATCTCACCAACCTAGCCTTGTATCACATAATCCCACCAACCCAGCCTTGTATCATATATAATCCCACCAACCCAGCCTTGTATCATATAATCCCAACAACCTAGCCTTGTATCATATAATCCCACCAACCTAGCATTGTATCATATAATCCCACAAACCCAGCGTTGAATCATAAAATCCCACCAATCTAGCCTTGTATCATATAATCCCACCAAACCTAGCCTTATATCATATGATCCCACCAACCTAGCCTTGTATCATATAATCCCAGCAACCTAGCCTTGTATCATATAATCCCACCAACCTAGCCTTGTATCATATAATTTCACCAACCTAGCCTTGTATCATAAAATCCCAATGCAACGGTGGGCAAAGCATAACATTTGAGAACAGTGGGAGTATGCCCTTGGCCGGTTATACACAAGAGGCTGGTCAAATTATATTTATGTTTAACCAAATTTAAAGACCAACCATCTTATTCACACATAGCTAACACTAATCAAAAACTGAAATCCTGAAACAAAACCCTTTTGTCATGGAAAATGATAGCAGAGTTGCAAAATCAAATTACCCTGATTCCAACCACTTGATGCGATCTGCAACTTCAGTTGAGATGTAATTACCATACCTGAAGGGATAAGAGGTCAAAATTAGCTGTGAAATGATGGAATAACTGTTAATAAATGCCATCCATCCTTCGTCTATCTCTCTCTCTCTTAATTCATAATTTGCTTTACTGTTCTTTCCTTGTATCTGACTACTGTAATGTTCCTCTTGTCTGAGACTCGTCAGGTCATTTGATATAAAGGTTACCCAAGTCGCAGTAAAACCATCAAGTAAATCATCAGTAAAATCATACTAGATTCATTAGTTGACTCAAGAAGTTACTTAAACCAGACTCACAGTCTTCCCATGTAGAAGTTAGCAATCAGTGTCGGCCATACTAGATTCATTAGTTGACTCAAGAAGTAACTGAAACCTGACTCACAGTCTTCCCATATAGAAGTTAGCAATCAGTGTCGGCCTTACTAGATTCATTAGTTGACTCAAGAAGTAACTGAAACCTGACTCACAGTCTTCCCATATAGAAGTTAGCAATCAGTGTCGGCCTTACTAGATACATTAGTTGACTCAAGAAGTTACTTAAAACCTGACTCATAGTCTTCCACTATAGAAGTTAGCATTCAGTGTCGGCCTTACTAGATTCATAAGTTGTCTCAGAAGTTACTTAAACCTGACTCACAGTCTTCCTATATAGAAGTTAGCAATCAGTGTCGGCCATACTAGATTCATTAGTTGACTCAAGAAGTTACTTAATCCTGACTTACAGTCTTCCCATGTAGAAGTTAGCAATCAGTGTCGGCCGTACTAGATTCTCTTCGTATTCATCCGGCATGACACCCTGAGGATCTCGCAATGAATCTGTAATAGAAGGGACAGAATTCAGACAATCAGTGGTAATTCCCTCATGGGTAGTGGATAGCAACAACAATAACTTTATAGGCTATGTGGTTTCTTTTTAAGGACATACTTTCTCAAAGTTTCTGGTTCTGTTGTGACTTTAATGCAAACAATAATTTATGTAGTTCATTGTGTCTTCAAACATTTCTAACCACCAGAAACCATTTCACATTCATAAGATTGCTACTAAAGCGAAAAAAAAATAAAAAGACTTCTTTGTTATTTAGTAAAGAAAGAAAAGGATTGTGGAACCAATGACAAAAACAATCCAGATAGGAATTTGTACAGCTTTTCCAAATCGCAATCCAGCATTGCTGTTCACAACATTTTACAACATTTCTGCTCTGCTTTGACAACGGGATATGGAACAATAACTACAATTTATTTTGTACTCTTGGAATATTTTTGGCTTCAATTTCACTCAAATCACAAAGTAAAATCATTCTGATTTCACTCCAAGGCAACTCAGTCTTCTTAATAACACTGACGGAATCTAAAACATTTCACTTTTTGTGGAATTACTAGCTACAATGTCATGGTCATTTCATGTTAACCACAACACTGTTGACATGGACAAAGCACTGATTTCTTCAAATTAATATTTTCTTTTCCCCTACCTCTCTCCAAAGCTGTAAAGTCATTGAAATTTGATTTAATTCCCACCGCATCATCCCACAAACATTTTATAATACTTTATAATACAATAATATTTAAATAACTATTTGTGAAGATCAAACGAATTTTCACAGAACTTGCTTTTTCTTGGGAGGGTTGACAATTTACAGAAATTTGGTTCTATGGTTAAGTGTGTTTGTGTTCCTCATTAATAAGGAGATTATGTGACAAGAAACATTTGAAGAACCAGTGGAATCTTTATCTTGACTTACCAATAAACCTTTGAAAGTACTCAATGCCCTTAGTTATTCTGAAAATAATGAAAGAGGTATGATCATTAAAATGAAATTAAACTTGGAAGCAACAAAATGAGGCACACTATTTGTATAATACTATTTCTTCCACACACACACACACACATATATATATATATTTATAACGCATATATATTTATATTAATGAATAGGCTGCATGTGGTATGACAGATATAAAATGAATTACTGAAGATCAACACACCAAAAAAATTCCACTTCACAACTGGTTTCGTCCTATTGGGACTCATCAGGCAACACATTCATTTCTTAAATATGGCTCGGCTTGCCTCCAAAAGTGGTAATTCTGTGTATATTGTCAGATTTAAAAGCACCAGGGATGCACTATGTACAATCGTAACACTTGCATAATACACTCTCATTGACAGTAAAAGAAAGCATATAATACACATTCACACTGGCAGAACCACTGTGGGGCTGTATGGTACAGACTTAGGTCTGTGGCACGAAGGTGCAGGATTCAACTTCTACCACCACCTGATGTGTCCCCCATTCCCCCCCTCCACCCAAACAATATGGAGTACATGTGGCATTTCTTTATAAGGTATAAGTATAAAAGTATAAGTACTTAACAAGTTGACATTTTCCTAACAATTTTGATACTTACAAAGTATTGATTTTCTTTATCATGTGCACTGTGGGTGTTTCCTCTGTCCTGCGCTTTATTTCCAGTTTTACGTCAACCATCGTGCTACGAAAAGAAGTGGAAAATGTACAACATCAGAGTATAACTGCAAGCAGAGGACCATTATATGCCATTATATCATCCAGTGTTGTACATTGTAATGACTGCAAATATACAATTCAAAAGATTCCTGTTATCAGTTAACATCTATTAGTAGTGTTAATCATGTACCAAGCATGTTGGAATAACATGTATTGTTATCTCATCTTCTAGTCACTGAAGAAAACAACAGCTAAACATGTTTTCTGAGTACTGATACAACATGAAGAACAGTGATCATCGGAAAATTGCAGACGGGTTTATACCTCAGTTTCTTCCAAAAAATTAATCTCCATGAATAAACTTGTCAACTTTCATTTAAGTGTGGAAATGTTTGCTTAGCTGTTCAAGTACTCAAGTACTTTGCATTATATCCTTCAAAAGTTTTTTGCATGATTATTTATCTTCCTGTGTTGATAAAAGGCTAACAGAGTTGACCACACAGAAAAACAAACACATCATCGATTCAAAAAAGTGTGACCGTTAATAATACTTGTTGCCAGATACTTAATGGTCCACCAAATTTTCATACTTCATAATTTCATATCAGTGTAACCAAATATGCTATCATGACACAGCTATCCCCTACTAGTGCAGAAAATGACATCTATATAACTCTTTTCACCTAAATAGCTCTCTAAAATGTTTAAGGAAATTAGCGAAAGCGGAGTTCAGCCACTGGAGTAAATTCATCTGACTGGTGACATCACTTACTTGTAAGTTTCAGCTATTTCAAAGATAATTTGTCTGCATATGTGAAGAAAAAACTGCGGGTTAAGTTCATCCAAGATAGCCACCAGCATGTCGATCCGTCTCTTGTGCATCTTAGATCTTCTGTCATAGTCCATCTCAAATTGAGACAACAACTTAAACAGCTGGCTGTGGTCCTAATGTAGTAATAACCAAAGAGGATAAATACATTAGCCATTTCGTTGGGAATGGAATTATCTGTTACAGCTCACAACCAATACGTTTCTATCCCACAAAACTTTTGCTGACAGCATTAAAAGTTGGCAGGGATCCTACTACAGCAATAATAGCAGAAGAGGATTAACACATTGGCCACTTTGTTAGGAAAATGGAATTATCTAATACAGTGTTAAAATAAATATTTATCTATCAATCAATTGGCCAATAATGATATTGTCAGTATCAATACCAATAAATCCATCAATTGAGAAGAAGAGTGTGAAGAGGAGAGGTGAGGGCTGGAGGATGCGGGATGGAGGGAGGATGGATATAGTACTCACTTCTTGCTTCCAATTATCCAAGAGTAATATCTGCTTACGGTCAACAGTCAAAATTTTTTCAACTCAGATGAGAATCTCGTTGAAAACAGCTACCCCTCCCCATCAATTTGATTACAGTAAGATATATTGCAAGGTTATTTCAGGAGGAGTAAAACACATCCTCTGACACAGAGAAAGATGTCACAGCCTGTTCATCATCATCACTGTATGCATCTGATGATGACATGCACTGGATATGATACACTTTGTGGCTTACCTGTACTATCTCTATATGATCTGACACATGGCCATCAAACATATAGTAACATTTACTCTCGGATACAAACTGTTGACCGGCCAGAAAGAGACGCCGAGCCTGGAAGTAAACAAGAGCACCATATAAATAATAACAAGAGCACCATATAAATCATAAAAAAAGCAAAATATAAATGATAAAAAATATTACACTCTCTGTTCAAGAAGTCCCACAGCTATCCAAATTTTAAGCTGTCAAAACTCCAGTTAATGAAAAGTAAGAGAGACATTCAAAAAAGGACTATGTATGAGGTTTCAAAAAGCTCCTGTGAAATTGCACACTTATTTAAATTAATAAATATATATATTAATATTAGGCTTAATTAAAGTAGAGTACATATTTACTGAAGAGACAGGTGACTGAAAAAAATTAAATTAAATTAAAAAATTAAAGACTCAACTTTCATTATTTCCTTATATGTTTATCTTTTATTTATTTATTTATTTTTTATCTGTTGATCAATGAGTGTAAGTTGACATTACTTATAACTGATAATTGCTAAGTATTAAATGCAAAAAAAAATTGGGTATGAGTAAGGAAGTAACTGTATTAGAGGACACTGCTATAGCACTTTTAACTCATCATAGGTAATTCATCAAGATAAACTTGCATAGAAATTGGACATGCTGACTATCAAATGTTGCAGGTTCAGAACTTTTTCAGCCACAGTTTAATACCTTCGTTTGAAAAATGAAAATATCTAGTTTAAGTTTACAAGAAAACAGATTCCATCACACAAACTACAGATAGAAAACATGTTATACAAACTGGTGGAATTGTGTAGTTGTTCATGGGCTAAGTTAAAACAAAGTTTATTGCAGTTTTTGTGAGGATAAAAGTCATTATGGCTTTGAATGAAAATAAAGCGCTAGGTATATGAGTGACCCTTGGAGAAAATGGATTCCATTCCTTTTCTTTCGATTATGAAAATATCAGTGGCTACTTGAGAAACCGTCCGTCCCTGTTCTATGTGTGAAACCTAAGGTATCTTAGCTAAGGTTTACATCACAAGAAATAAAAGAAGATTAAAAGTGTGAAAACGTAATATATTCTTTTATTTTGTAGAATTCATACATGAAATATATTGCATATAAACAATTAGGAGTTATAGATGCTCATACAAACCTCTTCAAAGCTGGTTACTTTCACATCTGGAACTTTATCTTCCCAAGCTCCGAGTTCCAAGGTTTCAAATTTCTCTGGTACTTTGTAATCTTCACTATTTTCTTCTTCACTTTCTGCCTCCTCGGCTTCGTTGTTCTCAATCTCCTGGAAAGGATCAGAGGGCTTCTCACTAAAGTAAAATCAAGACAAATTTATGTGAGATTATCATTTCAACTGATGTTTCGTTATGCTTATTTTATCATTCATCATTCGATGGTTTCCTTAAACTGAGAACCACATACTCAAAGAAATGAAATAATGAAATATATATAATATATATGATATTTTATATAGCGCTTTATACCGGCAATAGGTCTCAAAGCGCTTTACAGACGTTATATTACCCCTGGTTAATGATAACCTGTCCCAGAGACAATCCCTCCAGTAGGCAGCAGTTATATACTGCGCCCAATGACAAGTTACCTCACAGGTACCATTTAACCCCTGGCTGTAGAGAGGCAAGTGAGATAAAGCATCTTGCCCAAGGACACAACGTAATGAACTAGACAGAATCGAACCAGCAATCCTTGGATCACGAGTCCGACGTGGCAAATTGGCCACCACGCTCTCACGCATATGATCACAACTGGCCACTAATAAGTGCACTACATGTGGTAAGCTTTAATCAAACCGGACTTTCCTTCACCGTGAGTGTTCCTGTGACAGGTCTCATCATATCATGGCTGTTCTATCTGCAGAAGCACTACAGAACTCAAGCAACACAGATGCATGCACTTGCCCACACACCAAACAGCATCTACATACAAAACACATTTAGAGTGAAATAATTCAACAAAAACTGGTCTGAATGAAAATGAATGTGAATTGTGTTCTCCCAAAGAGCCTTGTTACATGAAATCAATGAAAAGATGTTTGAACTACTGGATAAACCTACCCAGAGAATGTCAGTAATGCTATGCAGTACTTCAACCAACATCTCGCAATGTCAGCTTTTCTATGTTGTATTTCTTCAATGTCGCCTTCTACCTGATCACCTGTGACCTCCAAAGCCTCGGGGTGTTTCAGAAGTATCTCCTGAAAGACACAAGAGGCGCTGGCTGTCGACAAGGAGGAGACGAAGAAGCTAAAACACACAAAAGTACAATCTCGCTTGTACAGTAAGTTCAGTAAAGGTGAAAATTTTAAATGTCTGTGAGTTTGTTTCCATCACCCAAACACACGTCAACTTTTATTTCATTAAAATGATGATTGTAGTCGAGCCTAATAAAACATTTCCTCTCGAAAAGGTGATCTGCATATCAAATTTTTTATGATAACAGTAAATGAAGCAACTGTTGATTCATGACACTGGTTATGTTGCTTTTCATGTCCTAAAGTCCTCCAACCATGAAATTAATACATTTTAGTGAAAGAGACATTAGTGAAACTATCATTAATGTCTCTTTCATTTGTTGGCTTTATTATGAGGAACAATTTTTGTATCATATTCTATTATGCTAAAAAGTAAAAACTAATATTTCGGTTCACCTACAAGACTATGGCTTGAATCTGATCATAAGTTTCTATGATATTACTAACTGTTGTTTGAGAATATATTTATTGTAAGTTAACTGCTGATTGCTGAACTAATCAATAGATATATCCAAAGATAACTTGCATTCTCACCCAGACAGTTCCTTGCCAGAGGGTAGTTATCTTCAGCAATGTAGAACTGCGACAATGTTGCAGAGTTTAATGCCCAGTCCATGGAAGTGTACTGTTTACACTCTAACTGCCTCTTAAGAGTGATGTGGCAGAGCTTGGCAGACTGAGGAATGAGTCAGAAAGATTTGTAGTAAACAAAGCAAATTCTGTGCTAATACAGAGTAATCAAAAGAAATTATTGTTATCATTGCCAGAGTCAACAACACCACATTTATGGGAGTCTATGATAAATCTTTGGGTGAATGTTTAATGATGAATCTTTGGTGATAGTATAAACCAGTGGTTCTCAAAAGGGTCCCTGCGGACCCCCTGGGGGCGTTGGGAAGTCTCAGGAGGGCGCTACAGGGTACACAGGGAGTAGGAGAGCGTTGGCACTGATTTGGGGTTCCCTGATGATTATGACACAACACTGCAGCAATTTAGGGCACAATAAGGCATACAGGGGGGTCTGGGAACACAAAAATAATTATTGTTGAGAGAAAATTCATCATCTTGTAGGGAATGTAGGCTATTTTTTAATTCCTATATGCATATCTTCGGACAGTCTGATTGCTCGCTTGAGCGGCCTACTATGAACAGTAGGTCGAGGGGAGGGGGTAGGGGAGGGGGGCATTGGGACAGTTCAAGATGGTCAAAGGGGGCGGTCGTCTAAACCAGTTTGAGAACCACTGGTATAATCGATAATCTGTGTAGACAGTATTTAATCATAAACCTATACTACGTATCTATTACCCGGTGTCTATAATTTCATATCTTTGATACTTTGTAAGCAGACTGCCATCTTTGATCATTCTAGTACCCAAAATCTATACTACGTATACAACAGCAGTTTGACTACCTGTCTAATACAAGCATGGATTTAACATGCAGTTAGACTACCTGTCTAATACA
>KN885444.1:40971-78880 GCA_000934455.1 Apostichopus parvimensis | reverse complement strand
GGGGGGGGGGGTTGGGGACGGTGATGTTGATCTTCACAGATCTTATACGCCAAAGATAATGGTTGAATTTTTGTCTCCTTTAAACAAAAACTGACTTACTCAATAGTCATTATAGGAGTAAAGCTTTTATCTTTTATGATATCTTATGAATTTATGTCTTATCTCGCATATTGTTTTTCTTCTTTTTCATCATCTTCTTCTTCTTAACTTTTCATGTTCCTTCGTCAACATTTTCGATGTTTATTTTGAAAGCGTCACCTTTTGTTGCGCCTGGTGCTATATAAGATTGTTGGTAACTATTAAGAGCGCTATAGGAATTTTTTTAATCTTATAACAGCAGATAAAAATTAAGAACCACATATTGAACTGCTTTTGTTTCCAAAGGCATGCATGCTTGTATGCTTCCATTAATTACCAGAGTTATGAGAACCATAACTGAAAACATGCCATGAAAATAACAATTCCTTTATATTATGAACCGCACCTCAGAAAGCCGTATACGGCCCTGGCACCAATTAACGCTAAGGGGACCAAGAATACCTTCAATCAAGGCAGACACTGTCAGGTACAATATAACGTTTGCTCGACTGGAATCATTCTGGTCACCGACAGATTATCTTTTCAAACAGTGGCGAGTGCCAAAATAGGGGGGTGGGGAGGGGGAGTAGCCAGTCGCGGGAAAAACGTTCGGTCGAGGGTTCCCCATCCCCCTTCTTTGAAATCCTCTTCACGTCGCTATTTTTAATCAGTTGCATGGCCGTCCAAATATCTGTCATATTAAACCAAAATTTTAGTTAAGTATTATTTACCTACGATGACATTGGATCGAGCTAATTAAGACATCTATTTTGTATCACAAGTGAACTTAAATTTTGTGTGTAGGCCTATAGTAATAAATGATTTTATGATGATTTTATCATTTTGGTCGGCCAGACATTTAAAACCAGTATTGCGAAGAGACATGATTCTGTGATGATTTGATAATTTTGGTCGGCCAGACATTTATAATCAGTATTTGAACGAGACATGACTTAAGTCGGTGAACTTCAAACGACTAGTGACTCGAACAGGTTTGTCGAGATTAGCGATTTAATGCAGTGGTTCGAGATAAAGAATCGGGGCAGGGAAATCAGTAGTAATTAATTTGCTACCTGCACTTTCTTTATAACGTTAATATTATCTTTAATTTTTTTTTCTTCAAATTTGCAAATGTTGGAATTATGGAGCAACAATTTTCTGGCTTGAACTGTCATTTACAGCTGCACGTGGTTTGCTTTAATCTTGCCATAATTTGTAATAATCCGCAATTTCTATAAAATTAAAATAAACCCTAGGTCTTTCGGTTATTTCATTGTGAATACTATAGCTGGATTGATCACACAGTAAGTTACAACCAAACACAAAGCTCCAGGGGCCTTTTAATTTAGAACCAAGGAGTTGGAACAGATCAATTGTGTTGTCTTGTAGCTATCCAGCTAAGTCAACAGTTGTTATTAGCATGTATACGTTATGTCTGTAACCTCCCTACACACAGTAGACTGGTTAATCCGTAATGTACATATATGCACGCAGCATGCTGTTACTTGGCAGATGAGAGTTGGTGATACGAAGATCCCTAAATTGTCGAGCGCGATAAATCTGTAGAGCGATAAGTATACCATTTGTATCACGGTATGTCTTCAATCACAAATTTAGATTCTAGTAAATTCAGTGTAAGGGCCTTCACTCTCATGTTAAAATCAAATTTGAACGTTTTTTTCACTCTCAGAAGAGAATGAATTACACGTACTTGCCGCGAACTTGTAATGACCATTGACAATAATATACTATCGTGCTATCAAACCGTATGACATAAGCATGCCCAACATATTGAAACAAAAGATGCATTACTTACATTAAAAGATCTATATATGGTATACGATACATGCTGTAACAAACTATACACTAGCATCAATCACAACACGAGTAGCCCACAGTAACGAACCCATGCACATTTATAGGAAGTGCCCGACGCACACGCACACTGATATGATACAGTGTGTAGTTGTCTGACAAAGAAACAATTTTCGGCATAAAATAGAGTAGGCCTACTTACTTATTCACTCATTTTGATCATATAATCTGTTAGTTCTGATCCATTGTTTATAGGCATTGAAGACTCGCCACAAACAGCGTGCCGCCATCTTTAAAAAGTTTACTTTCCGTTGCTTGCAAGTGAAGTTTTTCTCTTGTCGCTACAAAATGCAGACAGTAATGAAACGTGATACCTTGTTATCTTTAGCTGGACCTGAGATGTCCATCGCTGTATCATGTGTACACTGTGCTGTGGGTAATGAACGCAGCTGTATGCACTGACTGTACACTAGCGTCTAATTACCGACGGTAGCAAGCTGTGTGTGTATATTCTGGGATCGATGGTGGTGTATAACACTACTGTTGCACCTCATTCGAAACTAGGTCAGATTACCGGCATTAGACGTTTATTTTTGCGCGAGTCTTCACACCCTTTAATAACCTGGAGAGGCCGATCAAGAACACAGCCGAACCACTACCACTTCCTCTAATTATTCCCAGTCTGCTGCCATCTTACATTATAGGAATGAGATCATTGTGACATGACGCAGAGAGAATAAAAACCCAAACAATACAGTGTCGTATTGAAGAAACGGCTGAATGTAAATATTGTGCACAAAACGAAAATTTTTGACTTTTCTTAAAAATGAGTTAATTTTAGAGTCGATAAAAGTCTTTGCGATGGAGTTGTATTTCTTCTCATATCATATAGACAAAACATAAACAAAAGCAACTTATACGTGGTTTCTCAAACCTCCAATACTCTTCATAAAACTTGAAATGTTTCTCTTCGTAACAACACCGAATAAAAAAACCATCGATAAACTTAGACTGGTCTCCAAAAACTTCTCACCCTGAGTGGGACGCAAGAGACTCTTCCTCTTTGGTGAGAAATACATATATTAGTGGTGAATATAATGCGAATCATCACTATCGAAAATATTCTGTTATTGTATAGGGGAACTGTCTAAATTTGGGACGAATATTTCCAGTATCACCCCGCCACCCCCCCCCCCATCTTCCTTCCCCCTCGGGGTAAGAATCTTCAAACTGATCAATAAAGTAGCAGCTTTCATTTCCCCCACCCAACAGATCCGTAACCCCTTTTACGGTATACTGTTGGTAGCGGCTTATGCAATGCTTATATAATCCAGACTAGTATAGACCCTAATTGTATGCTACGAAAAGTAAGATAGCTATAGCAAATTAGAGATCGTGAATCTCAACGTTTTACTGACACGGGGTACTGAGGTAGGAGAAACAGGGTCATCATATGTTCCATGTTGTCATATGCCGTCGAGGAATAAGCTCATGGCGAAATTTCTTATCATCCCTCAGAGATAGCGGCACTCAATATAATTTATTTACTAAGTGTAACATTAGAAGCTGCAACAGAAAACGTTAAGTTTTGCTTTAGCATAGATAAAAACAATGATAGAACATAAAGTTATCAATTTTGTCAAGTACGTATACGGCTTTAGTACCCAAAAACTATATTTTACGGTCAGCAAAATTGCAACCTTCAAGTTCTTCTATTTTCTCTTTTGTTTTATAGGTATCAACATAGACTTTGCTCAGTCGTTTTAATCATCTGCGAAAGGCTAAAAGTTCCTCTTTAAAGTTTCGAACATGAAAAAGAAATTCACGAACGCAATGTTATAAGAAAGCTTTCAAACTTAATCAAAATAAACGTAGAACCTTTTGACAAATAAAACTGAACAAAAATTCCTGAGTTCTTCGTCCTAAAAAAAAGTACTTGTTTATCCAAATTGTCACCCGAAAACTAAACTAACTTATAGTTCAGAGCACTCAACACTCCAACTATAGCAACAAGACTATCGCAAGATAACATGTCACGTGGTATTTTGACGTAGGTATTCTGCAGCACCGTTCGGCAAGTCAACGTCACCAAGGTTGTATCTTATTATCGTATTATCAAAAAAGAATGTGAAAATGCTTTCAACCATAAATAACTTCTGTAATTGTTTGAACAAAATCCAATATAAACACACTAGCATTTTCACACAACCAGAGAACTTCTTCCACTTTCATTCCCCACTTGCGAGTGTTGTGTACGCAGCGTCATTTAAAAATCTCCCTGGCAACGGTGTCTTCTAACAGTAACAGACCTCCACCAAACATCGTTTCAATATGATCCTCAGAACCATAAGAAATCTTTCACTGTGTCATGTGTATCGACACTTGGATCTAACATTGATAGACAAAAAACAAAACAAAACATATGTAAGATTGATGGATTCATTCATGGTCACGTGGTTATCAAGTGATAATGGTCTGTTGCATTACAATTGGTATAGGGATGGACAGGCTGAATAGGCCAACACTTAGAACAATGCATTGTTGAATGTTAGGTTACAATATAAAGGTGGTATATTGAAGATGTGATTTGCATCTGTGTAGACACACCCCATGGCCTTACCCACCCCCGCTCCTACCCCACCACGGGTTCCCACATTCCATTCCATACGCGTCTTCTACTGATAAATGAATCGTTGATAGTTTCTTTTTCCAAACATCTTGTTTTACCGGTGGATGAACCAATCACACGTAATTATTAATACCCGTGTTCCCTATATTATAGAAGGGAGGTCAAGGCTCACTCTTTACGTACAATAATTCCATCATTACGGATAGGTTACCTAAACCAACCGAATGAGAAACGTTCAACTTGTCAAAGTGAAGAGTAGTCAATGTTGTTTTTATTTTCTTGCAAAAACAGTGAAGGAATTTCTTCGTCACGTAGATTTGATAAGTAATTAGCCTATAGCGTTAATAAGCATTTCAACAGCCAGACTGTATGGCAGATCTATCCAGTTCCGAAAGTAGGTTTAGGTCAAGCTGTACGGAGGTTGCATCCTGTTAATCGTCATTCTTATCGAGATGTATTGCAGAAATATGATTACAAATTCAGAACATTTTGTAAAACAGCCTTAACATTAAGAGGAAAGAGTTTATTTATTTTCATTTTTGTTTAAATATTTTTAAAATATGTTTAATTATTGTATGTGTTAGTAGCACATGTGTGCTCGTTAATGATGATTTGTGCGCATACGCGCTAGGCTGGTGAGTGTTGCCTAGCCACCCCCTCCCCTACCCAAAACAAAATTGTCTGGCCCCCCACCCTACCCCCCTCGCTAAAGAAAACATTCTTAGAATTTTTTCATTAATTGGTTCTGCATCCCCCTCTTCAAACGTTCTGGGGCTCCTAAAAGAATGAAGAAGTCTGGCTAGGCCCGGCCTTCCTAGAATAAGATATATCTATAATATATCTATTATAGCGTCCCCTGCACTACATAATATCTCTGCCATATATTAATCATAACGATTAATTATAATTGCCTACAACTTACTGGAGTCCGCGATACTGTAAGCTTGGAGATCTGTGGAGTAATACTGCGGGTGAGTGTGTATTCCGTTGTACGCTTGAGAATTCCAGGTATCTGTCACGGACGGTTTTGGAAGCTCCATTTGACCCGGTATTGCAGGTAGGATAGTGGGTCTAACCGTCGGTTGAATCAGGAGAGAGCTATATCTCGGGTTGAATGCACTCCCCGAGGCATAGCCGTAACTGAGTTCATGAATGCCGTAACTAGACTTATGATGTGCGAAAGCGCTTTGGTGGTGCGCAGCGAACGTGTAGTGCCAAGGATCGTTATGTAAACCAGACGCTCTCTGTCGATAAGCGGAATATGACTCCGCCGCAAAGAGAGAGTCAGAGGTCCTGTACGGTGTTATGGTGTTGTTGGCGTTTTGGTAGTAACAACTCCCGTTGCTGCTGTTGAGGTAGTGCAAGTTAGTACCGTCTATGGGCACAAGTGAGGTCGCTCTTAGTTCCTGCCAATAGTTACTGTTCCAGAATGATGGCGGAAAATTTCGGCGGCACATCAACGTTGACGTGGAATTATCTGTTGTAATAAAAAAAAATAAAGCAAAGGAATTGGACACAATGTCAAGTCATGTTGGGCAGGGGGAGGGGGGGGGGCAAATAACACGAAACGATAATCGAAATGAAAGTTAACGGCGCATTACGAGCCCGACAGGGTGAACCATGAATAACAGTCACCGCGAGAATTCATGAATCCTAAACTTTATAGATCAGGCGGCGTTGTTCTTTACTTACACGTGATGTCATGTGACTTGTGTGATTAATCTCAGAACGTTTTGCTGGAGAGAACAATGTCCTAAGCCGCCTCCGTGTGTTCTCCCGGCTGAGGTTAAGTGTATCAAGTTTAAAGGTAATAAGTCATCTCGGCGCTTATGACGTCAGACATCTTGATGTCACGTCGTCGTCAGACTTCCACACGGTATATGTTGTCTACACGTCAGCGAATTAAACGTCCTCTCATCACATACGAACAAGAATTGTACAAGTGTGGCCTATGTGTTCAAATATATGAAAATGCACTACTACATCCGGGATATAGATTAAATTAGATCTCTAACTGAACTTGGAGACTGACCCGACAGTTCAGAGACGGTTGAGACCGTACTTTGAGCAAATCGGGCTATACAATAAAAGCGACAATATAAAATTGTACGGCCTGACAATGATGTCCATGGTTCAGCAAGAATGTTCACCACTTGCCCCAACTCAACCTCCATTATGAAGTGTCATTATTCATTTATATTTTTTTTAATTGTGTTAACGTTATTCTTCACTTTCAATACAGTGTCATGTGGTTTAATAACAATATGTTGGAGATCTGTTTAATGACCACTGATTATGAACGAGATCACAAGACAATGAAACGAAAACACTCTACAGGGATCATATTTTATTTGAGTCAACACTTATTGACTGACTGACCTCATTAGATCTGTTATTTCTTAACCAACTATATAATCCTTTCGTTTTGATTGCTCAAGTCGGTTCATTGGTTTGTTCTGAGATGTCGTCAGATGGACTAGCTAAGAATGCTTGTATAGCCGATACATAGGAAACATTTTGCAGAAAATAACACATCACTCTACTCTCTCCTTCTCCTCATCCTCTTCCTCCCCCAAATAATGAACCTCTCCTCCTAAAATAAAACAAAATTCTGCCCGAAGGACACATCAGGGTTTAATGGTTTCTTAGAATGACGTAGTCTGAAACTGGCCAAAAGAGTCTGATACTGTTTTTTCCCTTCTATCTTTTTTCTCGGATATTCGTTTGGCTTCGGTAATTATTTTTATTTGTAGAGATGGCATTTATAATAATAGATGAGAATATTGATAATACGTTAGTTTATACGTTTTTTTTTACTATAATTACATTAACAGGAAGGGAAGTCCCCTGCCTCCCGTCTATTATAAGACATCAATTATCAATTACCAATGACTTTATTTTGTTCATGTAGATCAATTATAAGGTCCTCATCAAGAAAAGCACATTGTATTACAATGTATCCATATACACATGTAATCAGAAAACTCCACGTGCATCTTGCAATATAGTTATAGCTTCGATTTTACCAGTCCGACCCCTGTAACTCTCGAAGCAGGTGTAATTAAAAAAAGCCGTATGGGAGAACTGGCTATAGGTCTGTGAAACACACTGTCTTGAAGTAATAAAAAACTGTAGCAAAGCTTACCTTCAGAAACCTCTTGAATGTACATGATACAAAATGGACAAAACACCTGGTCACGAATTGTCAAAGGCTTATTTATAGCGTTTGCAACTCACCGTGAGAAGGGAATCAGAACTACGCACGCGTCAATCATAAATCATGGAACGCCAAAGATGACATAGAACAATGTGCCAAGCTAAATAAATGGGGCACAATACATTCATGGAATATAGGATCGAAAAGGGTGAACAACTCGAGAGGTCGTTTACAACTGGCTGAAAAAAAGAAGGGGCTTTGAAAAGGGGGACAGTTGGAGAAATTGGATATTTGAGCCATGAAAACATGAGGGCGCCAGTTAGTGCCCAGCTTGATGAAATGTGAGTTATTGGGATATAATTACTTGGCTACCCAAAGGTTACACGCTATTACAGGACCAATCTTCGCAAGCTTATTAATTACCGTTGTCGTGTGTATCTTTGAACTTTGTTGTTTTAAGCAGTTACGTGAAAACACATCAAACAAAGTATAACTCACGAGAGGAAGAACAACTTAGTAAATCCATCAAACGAAACGTATCAATGGGGGCGTTAACAATAGTTTCGGCTGGTTAGCCGTAGATGAGGAATTGCATTATTTGTATGAAGACAGGTAACAGAGGGGTGAGTAAAATTGGTGAACCGACTCATCGAAACGAAATTAATCATAGCCTTAATCAAGGACTAACTAATCCAGTACTGCCTGCATTCATGAACCTTATACAACATGAACTTGATACAACATGAACTTGATACAACATGAACTTGGTACAACATGAACTTCATTCCATCTATTAATTGAGCTTATTTTGAACTCCGCTCTATCATATTTATCGAAATCATTCTTTACATACAATGTCTATAGTTGGGTCGTGTTGCTCTGTATCAAACTCAACGATGTCCCGGTTATTACACCGGGTGAAACCCTAACACGTTTTCCCATAATATGTGCACTGTTTCACGGCCAAACTCCAAACCGGCAAATCACGCGCCAACGGTTAACGGTAAGTTGAGCTACAAAGTTGCAGCACACACTGCACACTGGATCGTGTAGATATGTGGTTGGAGTTCCTTTAACAATTTGCAGGGAAAGCAATGAAATCCCCGATATCCATGCTATATCTAGTATAGGTAACATTGTGTAGGTACTATTCAGGATGAATGAATTCTGCTGAGTATATAGCTTCCTCTGCATATACTCACTATGCCAGCACCGTTGTATAAGCCAAAAGAGATTAAAAGTCATTTAGTCTGCATCATGTGTATTAATGTATCAATAAATCAGGCGCACTTTGATGAATATGATGTATAACCCCCTCCCTAGAGTTCTTCGCCATCCTACCGTACTATCGGCTGTTATATAGCATCATACTATTTATCCATATATTCATTTCCCCCTAAACCGCCCACTTTATAATACACTTATCTCATCTCGACATAATCAGAAGCACCCCAGTGGGTTCATCTTCATCCCTCCTCCCCAGTCTTAAACTAAGATCAACGATCACTCATACCGGGGAGCACGCAGCGCTTAATTTTACCGCCAGGGTGACCCTGTTGCTTTTTACTCAACAATCCTGCTGTTTGAAGAAAGAAGTTTGGCAGGTTCATTACGCAAGTGTCCTTATAGACAGAGCAATCTGATTAATTAGCATCTGTAACTAAGTGGTCCTGCTTCTTCTGTGACAGCGATCCTCAGACCCAATTAACACATGCCCAAATATATCTAGGGGCCATCTTAATAATCATCATATATCACGTGATTCTTAAGTTGTTTTTTTTTATTGTTTTTTTAAAGGTTTTTCTCTGTTTAAGTGGACAATTAATTTGCTTGCATTCTCCACGTCAGAACACATCACAAGATTTAACTGTTACTAACTTTTATAATTTCGATGTTTTTTTTTTAATGTATATTATTCATTTACTTATTCATATACTGTATCAATGAAATGTCGAATTTCTCTTGAAATCCCTTCTTCATGTATATTTTGAAAATTAATATATTGTACATGTCAACTGATACGTACGTGACGTAAAAATACGTTAACGTAACACATATACGTATAAGATCTAAATTATACGTACCGGTTCGGACATATACGTTGCTGTTCTTAACTGATGCGTGACATGGGAATGAAAACACATGACGTCATGAGGTTAGGAAATTTTCGGGCGAACGAACTTTTCAAGCCCCGAAGAGGGTAAATTAATTCTCAATTTTCGACTGGAAAAATCAAGTTTTTAACTGGCAGAATGGTTGATATATGTTCTAAAGAACATGCTTAGATGGATCCCATGCAAGCAGATTCGACGTTGAAATTTTCGTGTCATGGTCACTTTAAGTTGGTGAATAAATAGCCCCCCCCCCCATTGCCCCCCGACCCGGGCGTAAACTGTCCTTCACGCATCACACAATATAAATATGAGTCATTAACTTCAACAGTAATTGTTTACGTTATTATGAAATGAGGTAATGTTTTAGTTGTCGATTTTTTTTTTGTGTGTGTTCTACCGAAGTTACTTTGCAAAGTGACTCCTTTTCATATCGCTCATGATCAAGTCTTTCTGCCCACTAGAAACTTATTCCGGTTTGCCCCGATTCGGTTTATTTAGAACCATATCAAGCGTATGAAAGCGTATTGTGTTTAGCTTAGGCATTTTATCCTGGCAGTTTACATTTTGAGGTGTTCTGGCGAGTATTTAGGATATTATGTAGGCTGGGTTACAAAATAACTTTTACTGCAACGTTATCGTTTGACCTAGTGTCGACCCTCGTAACACTTGTTAAAATGAGATAACTATATTTAATGACGATATTTTCTGTCAATTCTTGAGACCTCCGGGGTTTAATACCTGAGCACTAAATATAACGCGGGCTCACTAAACACATTCTAAATCCATCCTGTGTCACCGCGATTAGTTGTTCCATGCGGTTAGTTCTTACGCCGAGAACAAGAAACTTTGGCACTAAAATGTTTATTGGTTGGCTTTCGTCCATTTTGTGACATTTGATGACGCAATAAATCATTTTTTTAATAATCTACATCTTCAATTTGAACTGTTCTTACTTTGAAGGAGACTCTGCTCTTTTGAGAATCCAGAAAAACTGTTTCTGAAAACCTCAATCTTGAACAAAGAGGACATGGTTTAAAGTTGACCATTAATTAGCCTCGGTGTTTGTTTACAGTATTTTTTATATTCAGCAGCATTTGATATGATCCCATCAAAATCATGAAAATATGATTTTTTAGGACACACCTTCTCAGACTATTGCTATTAGCGTACAAATGGAGCTGCAAAATACTAAACTATGTGGGAAAAGTTACATGAGCAAGGGCAAATTGCTCCTCCACTACACATGCTTGCGCATTTGACTAATACGTTTTATATGTAATGTATTGCCTCATTCGAACATGAAACATTCCTGTATGGGAGATTTTAGAGAATTTAGAGAGGGCAGTATTTGCTGATCTCGATTTTAGTTGAGGCAGTTTCATGCATCACGTATAGGCTGTTCTGCAGAATCATCCATTCTGTCCTGCATATTCTCCAAGATGCGTGAGGGTATTTGAAGAAGTCCGATATGAAAATGAAATGGGAATTATTGCCTTACTCTATCGTTGCTAATTGAACTTGTGTCCAGCTAAGTCGGAGTACACCCTTAGTTGAACAAGGGGAGGCGGAGCCACTTTCCTACGCACATGTAATGACTATCATTTTATATGTTATCAATGTAATGTATATGTGACATACTTAAGGTTTTGTTGAAGATAACAGTATAAAGGTATACGCATTGCACGATAATATTTACCGCCATAGTACAAACCTTTACAGTTTAAAGGTTACGCTAGTCGCAGTGCGTTACCGACAGTATCGATTTATACCTAGCGTTTATGAGCTGTCATCGGTAGTCTTGATTCTTGTTAGAAGGCTATTCCCATACCCCTTTAGATTCAGTGGGCCCATGTAGCATGCTGTTCTAAGCACGCTAACCTTTGGAAGAACGAGATTCTGTCACTTCTAAGAACCGTAAACAATGGCTGAGACTGTACCCAGTCACTGCATATGTAACACGATCATTAGAACCACGTTAATTATTTGACTCAATTAAGGATATTTAATTATTTATGTCCTAATGTATATTTACTAATTGTGTAATGTCAGAGTACTATATCGAAATAAAGGTAGGTTGCAAACAAATGTAATGTAAATAAATCACTTAATAATGCGCCATAAATCCAGTGCCGAAGGCTTGTGCAAAGGCGCAGCCGAGAACTTAAAGATGAAAATATCTATAAAACAGAAATGTCTTCAGCTGGGATTTGAAACACTTAAATGAGGTGGCTTTCCTGAGGTTAAGTGGGATGTTATTCCACAATGTAGGGGCCGCGATTACGAAAAAAACATATATGGAGTTAAATTATTGTTTGATCCATCTTTTTCATGGATGTTTTGTTGTTGCTAGTTTTGAAGGGAAAAAATGAAATTGTAAATGGTATGTTAGTATCCCTTAGATCATCACATACAAACGCGACCATGAAGTAAGACGTTGAAAGAATAATGTAAATCAAAATGGCGCTGAATTATATAGGGTGCATCTCGGATCGGTATGTCATGCTAATAAATCGACTGTTTATTATAAGCTGTCGATAAACCAAGCGTTGCTTTTCATCCGCTCTCTTGTTTACGCGCTATTTGTTTTTGATTGTTACCTCAACAAAATGGAGAACCGTTATCATATTCGATGGATATGATCATTTCCAATGAATTTATAAGTTAACTTGTCACACTCTTTGTAACGCGGGACGGAGGGTAGTGTATAGTCTGTTAAGACATACATGAAATGCATATGATTAGCTTCGACTCCATGCAAGCCTTACAAGGGGGGGGGGGGGGGGGGGGTGCGGTGGGTCATGGAAGGATCGTAATCATATCACATTCAATGAATATCAAACCGGTTATATCGTCTAGTTTGAAAGTTAGTTTGTTATTGGAGATGAGCATATATACAACACATATGTAGCTTACCAGAGTCTTTCTGTACAATCTTGCTAGCTTCACTCGAATGTTCTAATAACTTGATACGCTTCTTATTCCAGTCGTTTGTTGTTCCCTTTTGTGTTTTTGTTGTGTGTTCGCCATGACATACACCATTGCGTGAGAAGCTAGATGGTTGATCCAGGGCTTTCTTAAAGTGTTCATCGACTACCGTGTTCACGTCACCAGTATAGAAGGTAAATATGACACACCGAGCATTTACATATTCTGCTTCTGGCGCCACTTCATCCGCGCCGCCATTTTGTTCTGTTTCATCAACACCGGCTTTCACTGGCTCACTCCCAATGTTTGTTCTTGGCTGCAATTGCGTATATCTATTCGCTTCTAATTTAAAGAACTGATGTTCCTGTGACGTCAGAGCATGTGTTGACGCGTAATGGATACCTGTATTTGCTGCCCCCGATATGTGGTTCTGAGTCGAGACAGCAGGGCTGTGGTATGGCTGCAGCGGTAATGTGTGCGCACCGACGAAATCTACTGGGCCATCTACTGGGTAGGACTCCAGCAATGCATCCTGCATTTTGTAGTGCCCAAATCTCTGTAACGAGAAAGATCAATATTGTTACAGCGAACATTTTATTTTATTTACCACAACGTTTGCCGGCAGCCGAGAAAGTGCAGAGAGGACTGGGCGAGGGGGGGGGGTGGTAATGGTAATGGTAGGGCATGAGCATTGAGGGGATGTTTTGTAGATATATAGAGGTGAGAGCTCTTTCCCTTGTTTTATGCTCATCTCAAATACTCGTGAACAATATAGGCAATGATAGTGAATTACACACAGAGCATGAACGCTGCCCTCTTCCCCTCTCTCATATACTATACCCAACACAGTCCTACTTTAAACATCTGAAGAAAATACTGAACAAAAGTAAGAAAGGACTATATGTTGATGCTATAAAGCTTCCAAGAATCTGTGTTCTGTACCAACCAATAGTTCTGGAACAAAGACGTAATGAGATGACACGGATGGCTTGAGGTGGCCCCCTCCATGCCTCCCGACGCTCGCATACCAAGTGAAGAAATATGAAGATAAAACGTTCGATTTGGGGGGCTAGTTGGGGGAAAGTAAGAGATTCATTGCATAGTATAAGTATAATATATGGGAGCGGGGTGCGGGGGGAAAATGACTGGCATAACAACATTTTAATTATGCGTGCACTTTAACGCGTGTACATGTCGTTCTGGTAATTAACGCGTAATAATGGACCGTTCAAAGGTAAAACGTGGCAAAATATAAGCATATTTAATCCTTTCAAGATGATATTAATCATTGAGGATGCGGACTGGTTCCATATTTCAAACATCTCGTGGGTATATTGGTTCAATTCCTTTGAGTTTACGCCGCATCTGCTTACATTATGATCGGCATTATACTATTTGAATTTACATCAGCGGAGACAAGACTATACACATCATTAATTGCGTAACAGCTTAACGTTTATCAACGGTAATAGTAATACATCTCTTACACGATCCACTAAGATATATCATAATTATCAACGCAATCCTTGCTCTTATTCACTGATAGCTTGACATGAGTTAATGGAAGTTAAAGGCCTTTTTCTGAAAAAAAAAAGTATGTAATACATTTGGTCATTATCGAGCTAAACATTCCTGTTTCCAATACGTTTGGTAACCGTCTCATATGAGGGACTGGGGCATGAAGTCCGCACCCCTTGGCATATGAACTTATGTGTTCCCCGCCTCTTACTTGTCAAAACTGTAAATATAGTTGTGCTTTTCCAATACTTTACTTTCAACGATTATAGAGGTGCAGTACCGCATAGATGGGGCTGTCCGTACGAACTATAGCACCATAGCTAAAATCATAACAAACCCCATCTTCTGTTCGCCATTCAATGTTGACAACGTAATTGTATCTTGTTTCTGATTGTATCTGTTTCTTTTCTTTCTTTAAGTTTCGTTTTTTTTAAATATAATTGAGCAATAAAACATTCTTCCGATGGTTAGGTAAAGGTACTAGGGTAATACTAACGGTCGGGCATACTGGGTGACTCTCCATTTTATAATTTATATCATAGCAGCATAGAACTGATAGCATCCAATGCATTGCTTAGTGTTTTGCTAGTATAGGAAGATATGTTCGTTATGGGTCTTATACGGCCGGGATGACCTACGCAGTAAAGTGCTTGACTGAGCAAATATATGACATGTAAAATATTTCAAATGTTAATTGAAAAAAACTTAAATATATTGAATACAAATTTCCACACATCAGTGTATCATGTCACAACGGAATACGTACACAAAATCGTAGTAAATGTATCAACTTCATAGTCACAAAAATGCTTCGAAAACATTTCATAAGACTTTTGATCAACAGACAAGAAGAGACTGAAAAAAATTCAGTATATACCAAACCTGTGACACATAATATTGTTGTTTCCTACAGTCGGCGTTGAAGTGAGAGTAACACTCACTGCCTGAATCTCAAAGTCCCCCACTCCCTCCCCGCCCCTGCCTCTCCCTCCCGCCCTCCCATTCATTCGAAACAGAACGTATAAAGGTACCGTAACTGGTTTTCAGTTGAAGCAAGTTAATCGTATCATAATGTTTGAACTTTCCTTAAATTTAAATTTCTAGGGAATGCGTTGTCCGTATGCCGCATCCAACCTTGTCAAGCTTGTAATTTCTATTATTATTATTGGTTGTTTTTTTCTTGATGTCCATCCATGTATCCATTCTCTTTCTTTCTTGTCCGTAAATTTGACAGATGGAAAAGATACAAGTTTAATATTGGTTTGTTTTCATGCTGTAATAAAAGTTGTACTTACCGCTAAGTTTAGCAAGTCATGATGAAAGCATGATCCATTAAAGATATATATATATATTTGTATATATATATATATATGTATATGTATATGTGTATATACTGCCAGTATTACTACATGCTCAGTCTGGTTGGTGTGAGGTTCCTGCAAAGCAGTTAGTGAGTTATGACAGGCATGCGGGGGCCTCTAAGTGACCACAGAGATTGCAATTGGATTGATTGGGAGATCACTCAAGACTTTCATTCCTTGTTATTCTTTGGGGACATCAGATTAAAAAAAGACAAAAGCACAGGTGCATACAGACCATACTGCAGGAGCGAATAACTAACGAATAATGACATCATCAAGATGAGATCAGTTCATCAGTTACCAGAGATGTGAGCTAGATTGTTGGGGAAAGGGGGTAAGGTAGAGGGAAAAGGGGGTACGGTAGAGGGGGAAAGGGGTAAGGTAGAGGGAATAGTGGGAACGGGGTAAGGTAGAGGGGAAAGGGGGAACGGGGTAAGGTAGTGGGAACGGGGTAAGGTAGAGGGAAGGTGGTAAGGTAGAGGGGAAATGGGTAAGGTAGAGGGAACGGGGCCGGTATGGTAGAGGGGAAGGTAGAGGGGAAGGGGATAACTTAGAGGGGAAGGGATAAGGTACAGGGGAAGGGGAAGGGGTAAGGTAGAGGGGGATGTAGAGGGGAGAGGGGTAAGGTAGAAGGGAAAGGGGGTAAGGAAGAGGGGTAAGGGATAAGGTAGAGGGGAAAAACGAGTTCGTTAACATTACTCTAAGTGTGAAGCTTTTGGAAATGGAATGGGGTCACTAATATTCATCAGACAGTTATTATGCGAAATTTTAAAGCAGTAAATGATTTTATTTAGCCTGGCACAAATTTGTTTTTGAATTAAAGAAGAGTCGCATTGGACGTATTCTGCATGTCATCGTGATTGTGTTTGGTAACTGTAGATTCTTCATTGAGTAACAAACCAAGCCACGCAATCACAGCACAAGTCTTAACGAATATACCGGTGCCTAAAGCCACATTTACACATAGGAATCAGGAGGAAATGATATTACATACACTAATAATAATTGTCCTGGAAGCAATATTTCATTCTGTTCATAACTGGAGCCTGCTATTTACAAGATTTCTAAATAGGGTCGATATGATGGGGTACAATATGATCAGGTAACACAACCGGCACCTTTAAGTGTGGCCATTCCATTAATGCAAATAACACAACATGTCGGCGCAGCACGAAAGATCACATTTTTTAGGAATAAGAACCGTTCATTGTGGAGTGTTGGCATGCAAGTGGCAATTTACAGAGAGACGTGCCAAACGGGTGGTTGGTATCGCAGTTCATATGCAAGTTTATAAAACCTATATATGCTAGAGGAATCATGAGAAAACATGTTTGACATGGAACAGTTCAAATTTACTAGGGAACTCCGTCCAGATACCGATATGGGACGTAAATATATTGATGCTTGAGATATATGTAAAGGATAACTCTTAGATTAATAAAACTATACAGGTTAATGTAGGTCTATAGATATAACTTAGACATGTCAATATGCCCGCCAGTGATCATAAATCATACAATATTATATTCGCAGTAATAAAAGTGTTACCGACAGAATAACACCAATAAACGGGATCTGGCTATCAAATATTCGTTGATAGACAACGGCAACTTCGCAGGTTTCTTGCATTAGCTTGTTTGTTTCTTTGAAAAATATTAGGGTGGTCATGAATATGCTACAAGCTGCCAGTTGTTGTACTGCGGTCTTTACGACAGCCCCACATTCATGGCCCGCATACTCTCCAAGGAAAAATAGGAATGGGTTGCAAATTACTAAATAAAAAAGCTTGACGCTTCATATTTAATAATAATAATAATCAGCAGTTACTTTTTACGACGCTTAAGCGACCAGAAATGTGGGAGAATCCCGAAAGGGCTTATGGGTTACAGCTTACACGTCGGATGGCTTCCAATTCAACATTTTAATTCAAACTTGGAACATTTTCAATTTAGAAAGTCATTTCAGATTGGAAAACCGTAGATTGTTCTTGAATGAAAACCCCACCTTACTATGACCCGGTCGGGTATCGAACGCAGAACCTGCCGATTGACTGTATGATCGCCCCACCACCTTCATAGAAACCCCTCCCATCTCCCCACTCCCACCCACCCCGAGGTTCCAGAAAAGAAAGTTTGTGGCAAGTTTACTTTCCAGGGTCTGTGTGCAGGTGTTGATAGGGTAAATGTCACCGTCATATAGACACAAGACCACACATGGCGTTCATAGACGTATCTATGTTAATATAATCAAACCTATAGTTGTAGGCTAATGATACTGCCAACTTTGACAAGTTTAATTGTAAAAATCGGTAAATAACGGATTTAATTGTAAGGGGTGACAGTTATTCCCCGCATAAAATGATAATTTGACAAGAGTTGATATGATGCCAGAGTAAACCATACCGTGGGCTGGCTATGGCGTTCGTTCTTTCCCTCAATCCTCTCTATTATTTTACTATGTGCCCCTCACGGCACAATAATATGACATAAACAGGGACGTAAATATAAGATGAGTTCCATCACCGTAACAATAAATACAATGTCGTCAGACACACCGTCGGAGAGTTACGATTGGTAATTTTTAATAAACAAAAACTACTTAGAAAAAACATTTACATGGCCTCCTGTGTGTGCGAGGATCGATTACAATAATGTCTTCGGTATATGCTCTACAAGTATCAATATATCCAACCAATCGTCTAACAGCTTAGGGTTCTTACAATAATCAATAAACCAATTATAAATATAGTTAGTTGAATCTATGTGTGTTGTGATATCTATTAGCAAGAGCGGCAAACCAAATTATCCAGCTACACGTGTGTGTGCACTGTCCTTACTTCCTATTTCGTACCGATAGGCTAACTGTTTAAGAAACACAACTTGTTATCTAGTGGGCTGGCGCGTATTTGCGGTTACTTCAATGTATAGGGGCTGGGGCCGAGTATAGGGGGTCCATGAAATACACATATATAAATATATTTGGCATAAAAAATTACATGCAAACATAACTTTGCTCAAACCATATAGGTACATAGTGGTAACATGGGGCTTTCCTTACTTTTACCGATCATCTCCTCATGCACTGATGTTTGGCAGTAACATTGGTATGTACCGATACTTGTATCCCACCCACCCCTCCATCACCCCTCCCCCAGAACACACCCCCCCCCTTTCGGGAAATCGTAACTCCGTCGACACAATGTATCCGTCATCTATGATACCAGGGAGTTGTTCTATAACAAATCCCTTTTGATACTAAGTTGCCGAAATTTTATTAAAGTTTAATTTGGTGAAAGCTTAAAATGTCCCTAAGTATCGAGTTAGCTGGTATTACTACGGCATACAAGAGATAATGCGATTAGTCATGGCAATATTGTCCTGGCCCCTGCATCCGTAGAATTGTTCCATTTTCGTTATAAATAGCCATGATATCGATTATCATCCTATATATTCCATATTCTTACACTAATGCATCTGACAGCCGTTTCTACCATTTAACATAATCCCCTCTCATCCAGATGTACTCATGTAAAGATTTACTTGAATTACTCACATTTCTCACCCCAAAAGTAGTTAATCCGCCTAAGATCCTTGCCAGTTATAACGGCGCTATTGGCCGAATAAACCCCAAAACATTCCATACGAAATTACTGTTGGCATAACTGAACCAAATGCTTAAATTTTGTCTGGACACTTGTTGTTTGAAATTAAGTAAGTTGTTAAAGTATGTTAAAGCAGCATGTGACATCTTAAAGTTCTCACGTTTTTATTTTGTAAGATATGTTACAAATTCAAGCAGGTACTGTTTACGAGTAACCTAATTTGAAATCTTTCTCAGAATATTGCTTACCTTTGATGCTCTGGACTGGTATCGAGAAAATGGTGACCGATAGGTGAGGGGGGATCCCCCCTGATACATCACTTCCATACACGTCATGCTAAACTTTCTGAATCCTGAAACGATTGATCAAATAAATTAATATTTAATCATAGTTTGAGCAGTTAGCCATTACTTTCAAATACGTTGTTTTTTAAGTCGCAGAACGGTTTAGTCTATCCATTTTAAGTATAGCGATAAAACCATGTATTCCTCAAGTAAAATAAGAGCAGGAAAAAAAAGAGTCAAAATCCGTATTATGATTCGGAGATGTTTATCGGCCAAACAGACCAAAACTAATATTCCTGCACTCATAAATCAAACACAAGTTCCAGCTTTCGTTTTCAACAAATAATACCATAGAGAAGGAACAATATTCCAGTCAATAATTGTATGTTCAAAATAGCTAATGCTTTCGTAAATTAATAGTAAATATTTAGATACTTCCAAGTCCAATGAGAAGACTCCAAAATGGCGATCAATTTTATAGTTGAACAATTTTTGCAAACTATAACGATGCCTTGTATCGTCCGTCATTCATCTATTTTGCCAGTAGCAACACGAAATAATTAACATTGATATACCGCGAATTGTAAAGCTGAGTATACCGTGATTTAATAACATGCAAGAAATATTCCCATGTGTAGTCCTCTCAAGTTTGCACTACCTTCACGGTATCTAATAACTCTTCATAGCGTTTCCTAAAGTTCTATCCTATCGTTATACGGAGAGTATCGAATGTGAGTTATTGTCAAAAAGGCGGCCCCGTGAAATAATCGCCACACGACCATCGACGACACGTCTTTATTGACGACGTGAAATAGCCAAGTTCGTATAATCCCAAGGTCAGAGCGGCAAACTCTTCTCTGAATCTCGCAGCCAGAGAGAATGAGCGGCACAGTTAGTTCATTACAAACCATTGTGCTATCTAACAATGGGCAATACATTTGTATATCTTGATAGTGTACCAATATTAACTATTAAATTGCCTGACTAATTTAGAGGACATTAATTTGCTAGGAATATGCAAGTGCTAAGTGCGATGATGCATTACGGTATCATAATACCTTTATTATTGTAAGTGGTTTATGCAAAGAAGCTGTAGGATTGCATCTCGCGAGATCAAGCTTTGACTAAATTGTCCCTGTCATTTATTCTCCTCTCGTCCCCACCCCCCCCCCCCCCCCCCCCCCCCTCTACATCTCACCGAGATTCGCTTATATCGTGTACGTATATCTAAGAATCAACGCGACCACGGATGACTTTATTAAAACTTAAAAACCCTATTCACAGATGTTTCCGTATTAGTAAATTTCACACATTGTAAGTAGCAGACAAATTTGCTATAAAATGTTTCAAGTTTATTTCAATCATGGAGTAAAAATACTTCTATGATTCAGTTATGGTCCCGTGTTATGTATATTCCGGCGATGCATAGGACAGTTATGGAAACTGCTGAACGGGTTTCATTGGTCACACTCTCTGTGTAGAAGTTCGTAAGCCACGCCCACATAGGTGAAAGTTAGTAGAGTTGGTTAGCCGACCGTCAATCATAAGAAACACCAATATAACACCTAAGTGCGAATGAAGCTCTAGTCACCATGTGATCTCTTATCTCCAAGGTAAACCTTTGCTATTTGAATTCTTTAAAGTCCTCGTGTGCAAATTCCAACGCAATGTCTTCCAGGGAAAACGTTTTTCATCCCTTAGCTTCGAGGTGTTGATAGTAGGGTCATGATGGACGAAGGAGATGCAGTATGTGGGGTAAACTGAGGAGTTACAAGTTACAAATCCATTGATGTATGTATAATGGTAGTGATGAAGGCTTTAGCGGGCTTGTGACAACTCCGTTAGTCTGTGGATAAGGTAATGTCTGTAATATTCAAAAAATATAGCTTTAATTTAATTAGAATAAAGGTTCCATTTAGCACTCAAATGATTTTTAACTTTGAGGGTTTCCCGTGAAAAAAAGTTTCCATTTTATAAGGTCAACAGCTGTCCTATGATGTACCACAACCAGAACATTATCTCCTTTGATTCCAGATTTTGTGACTGGCGCCCCTCATTATTGTCAGTTCGAGCCTCCCCTCCCCTCCCACCCCCTCCAACATTCCTCTCACAATTTGCAGTCATCTTGAGCGCACTGTAAGGACTGTATTAGCCAGACTGATATGTATAGTCTTGTCTGTGTGACTATATAGACGGTTGTCTGGTTTTCGTATCTGACTGGTGCGCTCAGTCAGACCCTACTGGGTCTCTGTGTCACTGCACTTAAGTTGGAGTTTGCCTAACACGAAGATCAAAAGATTTAAGAGTGTCTCACGCGTTAAACGCACCCATACATTGGTGTCTAAAACATTCGTGTATATGCTTTTAGTTTACCGTTGTTTTCACATTTTCAGGATAAAATGTGGTCGGATATTGAGTTTAAATAACTGCCGATATAGCCGATGACGTCATCCAGTGTTCTATTGAAGGGGGGGGGGGGTCGGAGATCTAAGAATTTTCAGAAATTTGACAGCAAGTCTTCAAAGCCGACTCCCATGATATTCTATGGGTACTCTATGGGTACTCTATGGGTATTCCATGGATATTCTATGGGTAAGAATAATAGGCCGTAATAAATAGCACGCCACTGTGTCAATAACCCGGCCGCTTCGGCCTACAAATGGTGCATGGATGCCTTTGATACAAATCCTGCTATGACATATTCCAAAAGTCAATTATCAAAGTATCAGAATTTGTCTAAAGGTTTCTTGTTTATAGAAAAGGGACAATTTCGATTTCAGTATTCTATCTAGAATAGACAGAAAATTGTTAAACAGATCAAGGAGCAACAAATTAATACACGGAGACCCAGAGAATAACGGATTGGATCGGATTTGGATCTTAACCCCCAGATCTCTATTATCCAAGTTTCTCCAAACATTTATTTGAAGTGCGGTCAAGATCGAACAATGTAACAGTTTGAGCGGTCCTATATAACAGCCTAGCCTACACTCTCTAAATATGTGATTCGTTAAAGTATATAATTGCTACTTACCGTTTGATATTGTCAAGGCAAATGATATTGTTGGTTCCGGTCGCTTTCATTGTTACAGTTATATTTCTTGTCCGTGGGTTTTGATCACGTTAAATCCAGCGGAACTTGTGAAGCGGTAACATCAAAAGAGAAGCGTCAGGTGCGTCAAAGTGATGGAGATTACTTCTAATAAAATTCACCGACAGAGATGGTAAACCGTGAGAAAGTTGACGCAGGCAAGGTATTAGGTGGAAATCCTGTAGATCTGGATTCGACGGAAAAGTGTGCACCTCAGTATATACATACGATGTGGTAGGCCTACATGCTGACGACAGAGGGGGAGGGGGGGGGTGGAATCGGGGTATACAACTCCAGTTCCCATGGTCAAATAGGGGGCCCGTGGAAGCATGGGATAAAGAATAGTGTGTTTTCATTTTCACAGAAAATACCTGAGGAAATATGAACAATGCACAATACGGGTCTCGTCGCCTATGTGAACATATACTAGTATTAATCCTGTTGTTGTTACAATCTTCTTTTTTTATAGATTTCTTTTCACTGTTTTTTTTTTTTTTTCCTTTCCTTTTTCTCCACTTCAATGTGCTTCTAAGTCTCAGTGGAGAAGTCTTGAACTTCGGTAAACCAATGTCCCTACCGACGTATGTGATGTGCACATTTTTACCATGTAGTCTTGAAACTGCGGTAAACCAATGTCCCTAATGATGTGTGTGATGTGCACATTTTTACCATATAATCTTGAAACTGCGGTAAACCAATGTCCCTACTGACGTGTGTGATGTGCACATTTCTGCAGTTATTATCGTTATTGTTTTCTGCTTCGATGTTGACAAAGATGATATTAACTACTGATGGGTAAAAAAACGAGGAGTGAAGGTGATTTAAGGCATATTATAGTAATACTTTGATGAAATAGGAATATTCCGGAACCAGAGCTGTCACATGGGTTAGCTGTACTATGTACTATGCTAATGTTTCACCTCTTAGTAGCTTAAAGGGAGTGAAGATTCGAGCGCAAAGAAACGTCTGGTGCCGGTAATCTGACCTAGTTTCGAATGAGGTGTAACAGAAGTGTTAGACACCACCATCGATCCCAGAAAATACACACACGGCTTGCTACCGTCGGTAATTAGACACTAGTGTACAGTCAATACATGCAGCTACCGCCAATACCCACAGCACAGTGTACACACAATACAGCGATGGACATCTCAGGTCCAGATAAAGATAACAAGGTATCACGTTTCATTACTTTCTGCAATTTGTAGCGACAAGAAAATGTCACTTGCAAGCAACAGAAAGTTAACTTTTTTTAGGGGGCGGCACGCGGTTTGGGACGAGTCTTCAGTGCCTTTAACATCTAACCTAGCGTGATGGGCAGTGACGTACATAGAAATATCAAATACGGGGAGGGGCCTAATTCCAAACTTTCCAGACTTAATTAGGTATGGGCATGCCCCCTTATGGATCCAAATGTTTCGAATATGGGGTGTGGAAGAAAATTCCAATTTAAGAAGTCTAATGGTACATGCTGAGACATATTTAGAGTATAAATTCGCTCCATAATTTTGAAAAAAAGAAAAACTGGCGATGGAGGTTTGGGCCATTCCCCATCCGCCCCTTTGTGCACGCCACAGGTGGTGGGTAACTTTGTGAGTATTATGATAGTCCAAGCCTTCAGCAATCATATGGTGGGTAGGGCATATTGGTTGATAACTTCTATCTTTGCTCTAGCGACCTTAAATGTGACAAATCTAGTCACTAGAGTAACTGATGAAGGTGTTAAAATGAGAGTATATCATGGGTGGACCAGGCTTGGAAATAGTACGGAAAATAGAAAAAATTCACCAAAATCTTAAAAATTAATTTCATTATATTACAAATCAATGAACATATTTCATCTAAGTCGGATATAAAATAGATTCAAGTGATTGAACCAGAAACATAAGAAACAAAAATTAATATTATTTCTGAATTTATCAGGTAGATATTATGTTTCAAACTTCTTTTACTACTTTGAAGACTTCATTTTTCCTTCACCCCCCTCCCCCCTTATATACCACCACCTTCCCATACTACCTCCCACAAACCTGCCCTAGTCAATGTCATACATGCAGTAAATATTACATTGTGTACTTATGATTAATACATGAATGGAAATGTATATACATGAATGAACGTACAATCCTACCCTCCTTCCTCTTTCAGACAATCTCAACCCCCCTCATTCTCGCCCACTCAATCTCAACCCCTCCCCCCCTCCACCCCTTCTAGCCTGACGCCTCTAACACATATTATGACTGATATAATGGGGCAGAGTTGCTTTCTTTTCTTTGGTGTGTCCTTTGCTGTTCGAGATGTCCATTCCATGTGTCAAGTTTTCCATTGGTGTGTCCTTTTGCTGTTAGTGATGTCCATTCCATGTGTCCAGCCTTACATTGGTGTGTCCTTTGCTGTTGTGTCCTTTGCTGTAGGTGATGTCCATTCCATGTGTCCAACCTTCCATTGGTGTGTCCTTTTGCTGTTAGTGATGTCCATTCCATGTGTCCAGTCTTACATTTGTGTGTCCTTTGCTGTTGTGTCCTTTGCTGTAGGTGATGTCCATTCCATGTGTCCAACCTTCCATTGGTGTGTCCTTTTGCTGTTAGTGATGTCCATTCCATGTGTCCAGTCTTACACATTGGTGTGTCCTTTGCTGTTGTGTCCTTTGCTGTAGATGATGTCAATTCCATGTGTCCAACCTTCCATTGGTGTGTCCTTTTGCTGTTAGTGATGTCCATTCCATGTGTCCAGTCTTACACATTGGTGTGTCCTTTGTTGTGTCCTTTGCTGTAGGTGATTTCCATTCCATGTGTCCAACCTTCCATTGGTGTGTCCTTTTGCTGTTAGTGATGTCCATTCCATGTGTCCATAATTTGTAATTTGTAATTAATTGAATTAATTTCCCTGGTATAAATACACTAACTACACAGCACAGTACTATTCACTACTGCTGTCCGTGTGACCAGACTGGCAGGAAATATGCTAGATTCCTCCTGAATCGTTTTGTGGGAAAGGCTGATCAACCAGTTCAGATATGGAATGTTAACATCTTGCCATGACAGTCCTGAAAATATAAGAAAGGAGAACAACGAGCATCAGAAGCGACTGACAGAAATAGCTTGTAAAACAGACAGACAGATAGAATGACATAAATATCACTTGTAACATGGACAGACAGATAGACTGACAGAAATATCTTGTAACACTGACAGACAGACAGACAGACCGACAGAAATATCACTTGTAATACAGACAAATATACTGACAACAATATCACTTTTAACATGGACAGACAGATAGACTGACAGAAATATCTTGTAACACTGACAGACAGATAGACTAACAGTGATATCCCTATTAACACAGACAAACATACAGACTTACAGAAATATCTTGTAACATGGACAGACAGATAGACTGACAGAAATATCTTGTAACACTGACAGACAGACAGACAGACTGACAGTAATATCACTTGTAATACAGACAAATATACTGACAGCAATATCACTTTTAACATGGACAGACAGATAGACTGACAGAAATATCTTGTAACACTGACAGACAGACTGACATCACGACTCTCACTGGTTACAATGACAGGAAGACAAACGGCATACATTTGTAACATGGACAGAAGAAAGCTGACAACACGATCTCTTGCAACTCGTACAGACGGAATGCTCTTGTCTTCTAAAATTTGATTTGTTCAGCAAGACAAAACTGATGGCACTAGCATAAGCCTCGAATGTGACAAATTACAAATGAATGTGTTAAAATCAACAGGCATTCATTTACAAACAACACTATTCACTAAACAATTTAAATATTATTATTAATTGCATTCATGAGTAAGTTTGTCAACAAAGTCATTAAGTAATAAAGGCATCCATTAAGAAAGAAATGTCATGACTAAAGGCATTCATTAACGAAGACATTGGGTTTCAGGGCTTTCAACAGCATTGGGATTCTGGAGTCACAATTTACTGTGTATCCAAGAAATGTAAGCAACGAGCAGCTCACAGTTTGACCCTTGAAATGACTAAAAGCCTATATAGATATGATGACAATCCTTGTCAAGCCATTAGGCTCACCAGTAGCCTTGAGCATAATCAAATCTAATATCATCATCATCATCATCATCATCATCATCGGCCACAGCAATTACTATTGAATACCTGAGATTAGTGTAAACATCACGAAGCATAGATGCAAATCACACCAGAGACGGCAAGACAACTGGTTGGTGGGTTCAACTCTGCTGCTGGAGCAGTAGATGGTGGGAGAGGCAGGGGAGTGGGGATGATGGCAGGGGAGTGGGGAAGATGGGAGGGGGTGATGTGACCGACAGATTCTCAACAGACCCCTCCAACCTTAACTAACAAATCATATCAAAACAATTATCCATGTGATACTATATATATTCCAGTAAGTCTCGAAGACAGAGGGCCCGCTGAACCTCCCCACCCCAGGGGTCCCTGAGGAAGAAGTAGCCCCAAGCCAAATAGAGACAGGGCCATTAGTCTGGTTGGTTTCTCTTTCAACTGTAGAGGATGCTGAGCTCATGGCTATGTTTGGCTTTGATAGTTTGATTGATGGGTTCAATAATTATTCTGTTCATAATAAACGCATTCAATCGTTTCCAATTTATCAAAGAGGAGGGAGGGGAGGAAAGGGTGGGGGGGGGAGTGCTTGTAGCTTAAAACTTGAACTAAGTCAATGAGTCCATGATTGTTGTATGTAGGCTCAGAAACAACTATTTGTCATTTACGATGGTCGGGCAGCTCCCTGGTTGAGCACCAGCGAGATGTAATCTTCGTCTCCTGCTGGGATAAGTGGCAGCAGGCTTCCTCTTGAGCAGGGAGAATTTGATACAGAAGAGATAAAGCATCTTCATGACCCTGACACAAATGAAGATTATTTGTTGTCAAGGTTACCTACTGGTGGTGAAAACTAGTACAGTTCATGAGTTCAGGAAGGTTGATCTTTTGTGTGTGGGGTGATACTTACTTTAAAAACAATGCATAGCATTTGAAGATTTTAATAGTCAGGGATGTAGTAAAGTTACTGAAAGTTTTGTAGCAATAAAAACAAGCAACTTTACTTAGAGTCTGAAGTCCGTGTCTGGGTTACTGCATCCGTTTCTGAGGCAACATGACCCTGGGGCGGCTTTTTTTTATACATACTTTTTTTAATTTTCAATTCTGTTCAATATCAACAACCCATAACAATGCACATTTTTAATTTGACTAGTCTGATATGAAATTAAGCACAAATATCTTCAAATCATGTTTTGGGAGTTCCCAATCTGTTCTTTGGGTGTGAGAAATACTATTTGTCAATTTGACAAAGTCTGTGGCTGGCAAATATTTAGGAATCGATCAGAGTATCATTCGGCACTGTGTCAACATGCTATGCTGTGGGGGGGGCCTTAATTCCTCAGACATATCATGTCCGAACACTCAGATTAAAATATGGTTAATTTGACAACACCGTAGTCATAGTGACAATTTAAATGCTTACAAATGTAAATAAACAGGCTGGAGACGAGATACAATTCTTTTATACCTGAATACATCAGTTCTCTCCATCACGTATTAGTGACCGCTCCATCGGTCTTTATCGTATCATCTTCTCTCTGTTCTCTATTGACTCCTGTCTCTTCTGGTTTTTTATCCTCATTGACTCCTGCCTCTTCCGGTTTTTTATCCTCATTGATTCCTGCCTTTTCCGGTTTTTTATCCTCATTGACTCCTGTCTCTTCCGGTTTTTTATCCTCATTCGTTCCAGTTTCTGTTCCCGCTCCCGCCTCTCCTCTACCTTTGCCGTCCTTCTTATCTTCATCCGTTAGGAATTTCTCCCACTGGGCTAACCTCGCCTCCCTTTCTCTGTCCGTTTCCTCGATCTTGTAATCGGTCTTACCGTCCCAAAGCTCTGCTGTCAGCTGGCGTTTGGCGAACCATCTAAAAATGATCAAAAATATTATCTTTGATCAAGGAAGTCTCACAAATTTCAGAATAAGAACTAATAATCATAAATAACAATATTTTTCGATTGGGTTCATTGATTTATTGATTGATTTTAAGATTTCAAATATTTACAAATCTGTTTTCTCTGAAGTGTTATGTTTTTTTTATGAATTTTGAGCTTTAAGTAAGATATCTTGACAGCAAACAGTATTTATCACTATAACTCTCACTCACAGATACAAAAAAGACATCCAGTTTACAATACACTCCTCGTGTCCTTAAAAATGAAGCTTTAATTAATACCAGTTCTTCCCCATTAAAATCTGAGGCTGTCCATCCCTCCCTTACGACAGAATGTAGGATTGAAAAAGTAGGACTGAAATAGACAAGAAATTCAATTTTCCATGCCCATTCTGTTTAAACAAATATATGGAATCCAAAATGTGAGAATATACTTATATTTTTATATCATGTAGCTCAATTATTACAAACTTTCCTGATATCATTGATGTTCATAATCACACAAGTGATATGCACACTTCCACAGACATGGACGGTATGTTGAAACCATGCAGAACAAAGCAAAAAGCAAACAGGATGAAAAAATTGAATGTTTTGAAGCAAAATTAAGATCGCTGGACAGCCTGAAATTGTTATTATCAAGTCATCAAGTAGGATTGTTGTATCAATACTCCTTGTGTACATCGCTAGGCCAGTCATGTTTAGGTCATGTGGTAAACATGAGGTCGGTAGGACATATAATGTGACAGTCACACCTCAACTTGATCATAGCGTATGAACAGAGTAACCCAGTTAAAAAATCAATTCTAGATGAACCAATTCTCTGAACAGATTTCACTAGGATTGTGGCAACGGGTAACAGAGTTGTCTGATTCTAAGTTATATAGCTATTAAATTATAATTCTGCTAAATACCTTCCATTCATGGCCGCAACACATTTGTCAGCATCATCTGCATCTTTAAACCTCACAGAGGTGACTCCTTCTGGATGATTCTAGCAAATAACAAGAATCCTTCATTAACATAAGGATAATACATATTCATGAGGTCACACCTTCAGGATGATTCTAGCAAACAAACTGGAATCCTTCATTAACATAAGGATCATGCATATTCATGAGGTCACACCTTCAGGATGATTCTAACAAACAAGAATCCATCATTAACACTAGGATCATACATATTCATGAGGTCACACCTTCAGGATGATTCTAGCAAGCAACCAGAAATCCTTCATTAACATATGGATTATACATATTCATGAAGTGACTCATTCAGGATGATTCTAGCAAACGAATGAAGATGATGAAAATAAATTCCTATAGCTCATCATCAACTCATCATATTGATAAGTTGACTGATAAAATCAATCCATAAATTTCATGTAATCAGAAATAAACATGAGCTTATTATCTCAAACCCCTCAGTCTATCCCATGGAATATGATATTTTGCATATTGATTTTTGATCAGTAACTACTTTCCATATAACTCTGTAAATATCAGCTCATTTCACATATACATAACAAATTTCTATTTCAATATACCCTTCACAATTTATACTTCTCTATGATGTTATCAATTATGTAATTCATTAATTCCTGGCTTGAAGCTTACATCAAATATTAGTACTTTGTTGACTTCTCCAAACTTTGAACATTCTGCTTTGAGGTCATCCCTGATTTCATTGATAAGCATAGCATCTTCCTATGAAGAGGGAATGAGAAGAGAAAATGAACATGAGAAAATGCAAAAATCATAAAAAATAATAATAATACAAAAATAATATTCATAATAACACAAATGAGGTGAAACAAGTTACAAAGAATCATAACAGGATCTTCCTAAGAAGGTACATAGACCAGACAAACAGACTAAGTGAATAAATCAATAAAAAAAATGACAATAAACTTATATTCCTATATCCAATGTTATCCATATTAGTCTGTCTGTGAATTCGTATAATTTTGTTGTGGTCTAAATTTTGGTCTAAAGATATTCATTCTGCTAGCATTGAAACATCACGCCTTCTTACTTTAAAAGTTCAAATATTAATCTATAAAATATGTTTTGTATTTAGCAGTCTGTAAACAATTCTTACATTCTTTACAATTCTTGTTACATATTGGTGAAATAATGCAGCAAAAAGTAATAAAAGTAACAAGAAGCTAAATGAGTAAAGATTCAAAAAGCAGGACACCCAGACAAGTTCTGTGCAGTGGAAACTTTACTATTCAAGATGTTATCCGGAAAGGAAGGAAAATATATCAGCTCCAATCACCAACTGTCTATAAATACTGCACCAAATCAAAGGCAAAAAAAAGTTTAACCTTTTGATGTTTATTTTTCAATAGGTTTTTTATTTCGGTTAAGTTTCTCAAACAATGAGATATTACGTCCAAAGAAACATATTTTTATGGTTTTGATTCAAATCTATTTGCTCTGATATTTATTTTCCTGTGAGTATCGCTCTATATTCTCCGGGTGGTTCGTACTTTCAGCTCTTCAATCGACGGAGAACATGATTCGTAACCCCGACAAGTCTGTCTCTCTGAAAGACCGGCCGTAGTTTGTTTTCAAGAGGATAAAATGATCCCCCTCCTAATTCTTCCTGAAAGGACTGGGATTTGCGACATACGCTTCAAACCGTGCCATCCACGTAACAGAAATTCCTCACTAATACTTTACAAGGACATAACTATGTTATCCGGAAGAATTTCTTGAAGTTAGCTGTCATTAGACCATGATCTTCAAAGCAATTGTCATAATGTGATGACTGCATGACATAAACAGACCAAGAATCCTTAGCAGTGTCTTGCAGATGACATGAGCTCATGGGGAGAAAATTAATCCACTAACTGGTCCAATATGTTTGCAGTACTCTTGTGTTAATTTAACTTATTGACGTTACCATGGTAACCGACATAAATCATTTCAGTTTATTAAAGAGCTAAAACAGGGGCAATTGTGTCCTTCACCCCGGAAACAGCTGTAAGAAAGTGTCGGGAGAGGGGGGAGGACTAACGATATGTTTCTCCTTTGTCACCTCTCTCACCCTTTCCCAATTATGGGGAAGATAAAGTGAAATGAATATGATAAGAATAATTTCCATTAAGTAAGATGAAGTTAAACATACGATGTGGATGTATTTGTGTATGGTAAATACTGTGCAATGTACTGTCCCCAGAGGCACCCCTGTGTTATTTTCATAGTAAACAAATACAGTTTCCTCCTTTGCTTGCTATAGTAGACCTACAAAGTGTTAATCCATCCATTTGCCATATTCTCTGTAAGCGCTTAAAAGTTGCTCCTTTAATTGAGCATAATGAATCCTCACCACTGTTTCCACATATCGTGATAATTTAATATAAAAGAAAGTCAATAATGAACCTTGAATGACAAATCAAGGATGGTCAGTTATTGTAACAGCTCTCTGCACCCACACACTTAAGATATATCTGCATAAACTAATCCCTAGCTAGGTAATAGTCCAAACATGACACTCAGTTAGTACTTATCTAACCCATCAACACCCCCTTCCCTTGCAGAGGGCACTCAGAGGCAAACAAATTTGATCAGCAATGATAAAACATGTAACCATGGCAACAGGTCATGCTCAGTCACTATGCCTGCATCTCTAATAGTGAATGTCTACAGCATATCGGTGCCAGCTCATTATTCGAACTATTGATGTTGAAATATCTCAGTCACAGAAAAGACAACAGCCAGGCATATCTGTCAGTCACATTTTTACCGGTTAAATCCACAAATAAATCCGGTTACTGACAGACGAAGAGATCTGTTGGTATGAGACTAGATTAGATAGGATTGGAGTTGTTTTCCTAACAGGCATTCCAAGTATGCCTAATGTATCCTTGCACTTACTTATCAAGATATCCTTAGCAGATGAGCTGAAAATTGGTTTATTTGTTAAGAGGTAAGGACAACTAGTTACCAACTCAAAATTAATAATATACAGAAATAAAAAAAAAAATTTTTATCAGAAATAAATATGAAAACTGTTGCCAGAAACTCCAATAGTTGCTATGAAAGTTCACAAATGTTAACAATCAAAACTGGTATGTATCTCTCATATTTGTTTCCTACTTTAATAGGGCAAACTAGACAATAATACTTTACACAATCAATGTTATGATTTTATATAGCAATGTTGCCAGATGGAAAATTGATTCCATGGTTCAGTAAACACCATTGCTCTCTAAAGAATCATATAATATGCCTTCTTCATGCACATGTGTTTATTCTTACATTTCAAGGTTACTAGATTTCCTGCAATTTGGTCTATCGAAAGCTTTGATAAATGAATTGTTACACAGTCCCTTAATTAATTAAGATTTCAACTCAATAATTAGCCTTTGATCCCTAGTTGCTTCAATTTTTTTGTGTTTTTTTTGTTTGTTTTTTTTTTGTTCCTGGCATGGCTCTCCATTCAAATATTTAGTCAAGGTACAGTTGTAATAATTTAAGCCTCACATGAAGAACCAGAACGCAAAAATGCATTGTGGTTTCGATGATGTAACATGAGCAGTTTTCATCATGAATCTAGCGTAATTTATACTGAGGGTGTACAACATACTTGATCTTAGTAAAGCAGTGTGATGTGACAAACAATAAATTCACAATGACACAGGCTGTCCTGAAATGACCATTGATCTCAACAACAGGCTTCTGATACTAAATGTGATAGATACATCAACATACTAAATATGACATCTGTCCTTGTTGAAATTTTGTGTAAAACATGGTTTTCACAATTTGACCCCTGGTGAACTCAAACCACCATTGACCTCCACCCACAACATTAGGCTTCATGTACTCAATGTGGTACAATTACATACCAAATATGCGATCTGTTCAAGCTTCCCTTGGAATATTATTTATGTTTAGGAAGGTGCATTAGTGAAGGGAGACAGGTGAGAGAGGAGTGAAGTCAATGTTTTGCATTTGTTGACTTCAAATGACCTTTGACCTCCACCAAAGTCAATAGGCTTCTTGTAATCAATGTTGTTCTTCTACACACCAAATATGAAATTGGTCCGGCTTTCCATTCTTCAGATATCGTGTTTACAAGCTGGGCGTCACAAACGCACATACACCCATATGCCATCATGAATGCAAAAGTTACGAACTTACGATAATCTTCGAAACCAAACATGCTTTCAAGTACAAGGATACCATGAACCACCCTTGTTGATTGAAGCTACATAGTGGTGATTACAGGCTAGAAGGGTTAGCAGGGATAGATAAACAGTTTTTGAGGTTACGAACAGATTGCAAAACCAAAAGTCACCACTGACAGCAAACATTTAAGATGGTACTGTGAACATGCTTCACTGAATTGCACATTAAATCACTTCTGGAAATGCTAAAACTAACAAGTATGCTTAGCTAGCACCTGTTGTGAAAAATAGTGCATGCCCAGGATGAAAAACAGCAAGTAGATGTTTGGTACATCACCATGACTAACTGTAGATTTCAATTATAATAATTAATAATAACTGGTTGATTTCGATGAATTGCAGGAATAAGTTTGTTAATTTATCGGGTGGTAAGAAGTATTGATCAAATAACTATGAATGTGAACATAAGATTTCAAGATAAGTTTATGATGTGAATGATTCAAATTTTACCAAAATTTACTTTTCTTCTGTCCCTCTCCTTGTCCTCCCCCACATCACTCCTCTCCCCTTAGTTCCCTTCCACCCTTTTCTCCACACCTTTCTGTCTTTTTCCTTCTCCAGTTTATTCCCTACCCCCTACCCTTAATCCTCTCTTTGTCCCTCCACTGTTTATCTCCTACCTCTCCTCTTCCCCTGTTGGTTTCTTTCTATTCTTCTCTCCATCCCTTTTCTACTTATCCTCTTTGTGTTCACCATGCTCATTAACCGGTCTGTATTCTGTGCGTGTTTTTGTCCCTTCTGTTACTGTTACTTGTCATTTAGCCTTTGAAGAAGATCCTGCTAGGATCGAAACATCAGGCCAACTTACTTTTACACATTCTCCTACACAGGCTCTCCAGTGGATAAGCAGTTTGCTAACAGTTTTATTTTATTTTAAATTTTACCAAACACGGACACTCATCATATCTTTAGGTTCTGGAAGAATTTGATAAAACCTGACGAAAATGACATGAATGTGATTCCAAAGGTGACAACATATTAGTCACACTAACTTGTGCTCATTATTTAAATATATCACACCTTGCAAGAATCATCATTTTTTCTTTGAAATTCTGAATGTTATAATTATCAAACTGAATAAACCTTGCAAAATCTTTCGACAGTGTATTAGTGTTACAAGAGAGACTAAATAATTGTAACGAAGAAAAACAACCCAAATGGCAATAGAACATAAACATTATAACAAATGACTTAATTTGAAGATAAAATCGAGTCATTATTATCAAGCATTGCTGACTGAGCATGGAGGGACAGTAGTTAATACTTAATGTGAGAATAATATCAATAAGTAAGTAATAATACTTTATCCAGTGTAAAAGCTATGATTATACTGCACCACTAAAACATCTACAGTGTAGGCAGTGTGTGATACCTACAGTGAATAATTTAGTGCTTTAAGTTTTGTATAGCAGCTTCTTGAAGGCCCTGAACTTCATTTCTAATGAGATACTACGGTTCCTGATTAAAAACCTGCTACTCATATTTGGACTTGTATAGCACTTTGCATAGCATTTTACAAAGCAAACTGGATGAATTATTCGCTGACCTCCACCGATGAAAGCTTGAACTATCTTCAAGTAAGACCAACCCAAAGGAGACATTTCTAAAGCTGAAATCAATTTGAATCCTAATACATTAATTAATCTGACAATGCCTCCACAGAACAGAGACTGCACCACTATAACACCTAACATTACAATATCACTGCAAAATCTTAACACCAACACGGCACCATCCCAACACCGCAACATCCAAACATCACCCCATGCTGACTCAAGAGTAATACCGTTTTCCTTTCACGATGTTTTATTCATATTCTGAGATTGAGGTTTTTGTTTTTTTTTTTTGGCTTCCCGGCAATTTCGGTTGGTTCAACCTTTTTTTTGTTGTTACGGCTTTGTTGTTTTTTTTTCTTTTGTTGAATTTTTTTTTTTGTTTTCCGTTTTATCATTTTTTTGAAAGTAATTATTTTTATCGCCAGAACATGATAAATGACAATGTAGTTTCATTAGTATCCATGATAGGAAACACATTGCAGGCTTCAAGTATTTCTGGCTTTGAAAAATCACCTTAGTGCAAACTTGACACCATTTTGACACCATTTTATAATGCAAGAAAATACATATGTGCACATTGTACAGACTACTTCATTCAAACTACATTTTTCTCTCGACAGACCGGGTTTTTCTTGACTATGTTGTAGTTACAGGTTTGCTTCCCACAAATGATCTTGTTCTATATTCTGTCCATATGCAAACCATACCCTTAATTGCAATTACCTAATTACAATTACCTATACAATTAACAACACCAACGTCTTCTCTGTCAACTATTATACCCCATTTTGCATAGGACTGTATGTTAAGGGTACATTAAATGCCCAATGAACCCGCATTGTCCTGTTTTTGCAACTAAAATTGTCCCGACTGCAAACTGAAGTGTTCCAATTTTCTAAAGGTCTTTGTGACTTCGACGAATATCTCTGTTGTTAGTTACGATACGCAAACTCAAAAAGGTACAAATGCTGTACGCATCATTAAATATTATAAGTGGACATTTCAGAAGCATGACATAATCATTTTCAGCACACAGATGTGATTTATGGCTGCATATTAGATCCACAAGTCTTGGGGAGAGATTATGTAGCCCTCTGTAAAATCCAAAATAAAATTGAAATGGGAGGGAGAGATACAGTGTTCAATTTTGCAAACCAAAGAAATGGTACGCCTTGTTTACAAGGGGTACCTTATATCAAGTCATTAATTACCTATATCAAGGTTTACAAGGGGTACCTTATAACAAAGGACCAATGCTTTCGGAGTCCACCTATATCCTGCAAACATTAAACAATTTAGACATTAGTGAATAAGAGTGTTCTCACCTCTCTTGTGGATTTTTCTTCTTTTTGGTTTTCTTTTTCTTCTTTTTCAGTGATGGGTTATACTGGCCTTTGATGGCAAACTGTGCCTGTTCTACATGAATTCTGCTTCCTCTAAAGTCATAATCATCCAGTAGCTGCATTGCTAGGTCAACAGATTCTCGCTTTGAAGAAAAAGTCAAAGCAGGTCTCATGTTTTTAACCCTTCAAGTGCTCAAGTTCAAACAGATAAAGTACTTCATTTCTGAGATTGTAAATTACACTTCAAACTTAGAGAGTAAGAGAGTTTCAAGGACAGAGAAGATTCACACAGTAGTGTGCCAGCATTAAGGAGACTGACTGGCAGAAAAACTTTATGGAGGGGTATATTGTTGCAACAATTTAAATAAATAATAAGTTGTTTTGTCACTACTGTCTCAGTTTCAGAAAAGCTGAGGGAGCTAATTAAAGATGATTTCTGTTTTCCAACCATTTCCATTTAGCAGTTACGAAGGAGCATGGTGTGTAAGCTGTTAATAATCAAATCAGAGCTACATTTGTGATTTCTTGTATGCTGCCCTCTATCTGATGGCTGAACAGTGACTGTATTAAAGTCTCAATACGTGTTTGCTGATGAATTTCAGAAAGTAGATTCAACGTTTCTTATTCTAAATGCACTCTGACCAGGTGAGTTTAATGGAGAAAGCTGTTGCAATCGAAAGAAAGAAATTTATTTTCTGTTGCCCTTATGGCGGGAACGATTTACCGTAACATCACTGCGACAGCTCATGTCAGCATGTTCATTAACAAATGTAAACAAAATAGTCTACACATGCGGCCCGATCAAGATTTAACACGCAGTCCTATACTTGTATCATCCACTTTTTACAATTTGGCAAACACGGTACTGAGACTTTAAGTGAGAAATTATTCTGAAATATAAACCCTTTTCAAAGCCTTGTGAATGTTGATGATTTCCTATACAAGTGTGTTAGATACTCTTGCTATGAGTTATTCATTTATGTTCAATATGTTACAAGCACGTGGGAAGAAATTTTCAAATATCTAAAGTTGCAATTTTGTTACCTGGACAAGTCCACAACTGATACAGTGTTCGACATTCTATACTCTTTAACAGCTTGACGTACAGTTGGAAACAAAGTCAATAAGTTTAAAGGCATTGAAGACTCGCCCCAAACCGCGTGCGGCCATCTGAAAAAGTTAACTTTCTGTTGCTTGCAAGTGACGTTTTGTTCGTGTCGCTACAAAATGCAGACAGTAATGATGCGTGATACCTTGTTATCTTT
>KN885441.1:68035-94531 GCA_000934455.1 Apostichopus parvimensis | reverse complement strand
TTATTCCCAATATTTTTCATTGATTTACCCTCTTTTTTTTAACATTTGGATATACATAATTATACTATATAAAATTCTAAGATTTGCTTGGTATAATGCCATAATAAATCTTTCATTATAAACAAATTTCTTGAGAAATTCAATTTATTAAGTGCTCATTTTTTATAACTTTCCTATTAATATACCGTAGCTTTTTCTTGGCTCAATCGTCTGGTTTTCACTTTTTTTTTGGTCCCCTCGTTAATTAAGTATTTTTTTAATCGTGCAGTAGACGGAGACAGTGTGCGTGCTTACATCAGATGACATCAGCTGCAGTACTACTACTACTCTCACAGACGGTGACATGGATGTCAATTTGACAGACTTGTTTCTGCTTTTACCCATAATTTGGTGCCTTTTATAATGATTCAAAGTTCTTTATTTACAGAAGTCTCTCACCAACCTACACATTCTATATCACTGTATGAATCACCGGTACATTATGTAGAACACAGCACCTGCAGTCATTCAGAGAAACGGACCGGATTTCCTGCAGAGTAGACTGTCTTAGTTCAAAGCTATATAGCTACGTATTTAACAACTTTGGTATTAAAAGTATATATACCGGCAGCAGTAAGATGAAAATAGCAAATTAATATGAGAGCATCAAAGTCATGTTCTTGTCTCATTTTCTTCTTTTCTCTCCAATTTTTATCACTAATTTTTGTGACATATATTTTTTTTGTGACCAAATCTTTATATGATCAGTATCTAGAACAAAAGAGGTCTTGTTATGTTTTTTTCCCGTTTATTTGAAAGAATACTTGAGCTATAATAACAACTGTACTTTAATTTGGCTAAGTTCATGCAAACTTTCATATAAAATATAAATTAAAACCAACAGGTAAGTACAACATAACAGTTACTTTTTTTTGTCTCCTCTGCATTGATTAAATTAACTCCTTATTTTAAGTTAATTTATAAATATAACGGGCCAAATAATTTTGATTTATGGATTAATTATAGCCACTGACTAGAACCAATCTTCATCATGTATTCAGTTTAACTGAATCATCTACAGCTAAAGTTAAATCCATTCAAGGCAAATCAAAGTTATTGCTAAAAGTAACTCAAGCAATGGTCATGATTTACAGCTTAAGTTTTACCTTGACAGTTAAGCTGCCATTACAATAGTGTAACCACGTTTATATGCAAATTTATTCATTGCTATTATTTTATCCCTTGAAAGTGTCTATTCAAGCAAATTAATTGCACTTAACAATTGACAGCTGGTTTTCTTTTCATTTGAAGTAGACTAAAAAGCTATTATAAGTTCTTTCTCTTTTAAAATTTAGTGACAATTTCCCAGTTAGTTTTCTTCCCTTCATGTATATCTTTTTCCACCAATTTCAACAATTTTTAAAGAAAACTTCAGCTGGTCTTTACATTTTAGTTTATCTTGAATTTAGCAAGAGTAATTATTCATGGCATGTGACATGTTTATCACATAGGTAAAAGAAATGGTATTTTATACATGTTCAATATTACCCTCATATATGCTAGAAAGTCAAATAAGTGGTCAATCATGATGAAACCGTAAACAAATATTTTTCACGTTGACCCTTCAAGCATCTTCCCTCTATTTGAAGCAACTCTTACCGACTAATTTAACACTTCTTTATACTTGAGAAGTACTTGGGAATTTAAAAAAAACCTCCATGGAAGGTCAATTTGTAAAGTTTTAACAATGTTACTACTGTAGCATAGCACAATAGGAGCTATAAGCACAGAAGTATATATTTGTAGATAAAAGTGATGCCATTCACTACTCCAACATTACTATACAGAGCTGTGTGAAATCCAAGCTTATATATCACAGAAGTATTAAATATGTATTTGTTGATTATGGACTGCAGAAACAACAGCGACATTCTCGACAGTAATTCTGCTAGTGCTTAACATCATTGAATAACACAATTTGGTTTTAAGTATGTTAGAATTTGAATCTAAGTGGGTTACGTATAACTTCTAGTTGCAGTTATTATCATTTTATATTCAATCAGGCTTTAATTGCCCACAGTATAAGCATTTATTAGCAGTGATCGGAGTTAGGGAAAAATCATGTTTATCCCAAAACTTACTGGTTTGGATATTTACAAGTGACAAGCTTACCTGTCTCCCCACAACCTTAGCACCCTCTTTCTACCGTGCCTAGAATGAACTGGTAACCTTTTAACACTGCCCTCTATGACCGGCTCCTCCGGTTGTTTCCGCGCCATTAGAAATGCATATTATCTGTATCTGCGGTCATGTTTTGTGATAACCAAATAAATGCAGACTTTCTAATTCTAACCCAATAGAAACCGCTGTAACAAAGACTAATACCCAGATTAATGTTTGATTATATTCATTTGCAAAGCTTTCAACACCTCCATCATTCCTTATAGAGTAATGTTGGAGGAGAAAAGTAAGACAATAAGCATCCGTTCTGGTAATTAAAGGTTTGTCTGTTAATGATCATTGCATTAACTTGCTTCTCACATCATTCAGTTAAATATTTACAATTTATAATCAGAGCTAGGGTATGAGGAGAGTGATGGAAGAGACATGATGCGAAGGAGGTAGAACCATAATCCCTCACAGGCTTGACAAAGTGACCTACTCCCTATTATTAGAGTATTAGTAAGACATTTTACAGTATAAAATAGCAATAGAAACCAACGCACAAAAACCCAAAAAATACAAAAATGAAGCAATTCCTAGATTGATTGTATTCTGAAGTTTCAGTAGATTTTAGGGTTTTGAAAAGAGAACCAGTATGATCACGTGGACCAGTGTGACAAATATGTCGGACAGCTCTTTTCTGTAGTACGAGTAAAAGACTTTTTAAGTATGACTTTCTGGTACTAGACCATACAGTGCTGCTATAAGTTAAATGCGGATAAAATACAACGATAAAATATATATTTAAGTCTTCTTTAAATACCTTTTCTTTTATTTTCCAGCCTCAATGAGTGATTGGTCGAAATTCATATCCAACTTTGATACCCTCTAGGGTTATCAATAACTTTCAAATGATTTAACTCCCGTATACGCACCTATTTCAAGAATCAGGAATGATCGTGCGTTCGCCTTATAACGTTTACACCATTGTAGGTGAATATCATGTAGGCCTAGATCTCGCCTATTTTATTTCTAAACTTTTAATAATATGACTCCCTTAGTTCACGATGAAGCTGACATTCTTCGGCCATCATTTCAGCTTTTGTTTTACATAATTTATAATCCCACCCTCCTTTAAATCTTACAGCCACATTAATAATCTATCACAACTTCCAAACTATACTAAAGGCAATTTGCCCATGCACTCATCCATGGTTATTAACAATGACCCATATTCTTATACCTAATTTGCTTAAAGATGTATCTCGCCCCTTTTGTGCCAATAACCTGGTTTGTACTGATTAATTGCTCCTACAATCCTTCTTCTTCGTATGTTCGATATAGGCAGTTGCCATGGATATAATCAACAAATACCATATATGAGAGGTTCAATATTTGTACTTATGTATTATTTTATTATTATTATTCTTTTTTTTTGGGGGGGGCAAATATAGAAAAAAAGCTTTGGGCTGGAGAACTGTTAAGCCCTTATATCTTATTCACAATTGCATTTGAAAATGGCTAGTCAATACAAAGTTTAACAGACTGGAAGAACACTAAATGTACATGGGTTCATCAATGAGTAAAGTGCAACCTACGGATAAAAGTCTGTGCTTTTTAATAAACATATGAGAGTATTTTTGAGCTGTTTTGCAAACTTTCTCCCGGTATAATAATTATGGCATCGCATCGTGAGGTACCTTCATCAACTAATTCAACCAATATGATCAGGTAATGTTTCATTTGTTTAAGTAAACATGGGAAAAACATATATTTAAGTTAATTATTAAAGCATTTTCATAGTCTTGCACTATTCATTGAAGGTCAAATTTGGAAATGTCACATAAAAAAAATAACAAAGTGCTTTAAATTCTGTTTGTCTGAACCTCAAACAAGCTTGATTGCTTCAAGTTGACATAATTTTTTTTGTCATAGATCTAATCGTTAAGCTGCCTACTATATATGTGACCTAAGGTTGTCAAAGACTAATCATGTATGACAATGGTAGCGCCATGTTCACTGACTCCCAATGGTGTTGTCAAACCTTGGAATATTAGTGACTTCTTCAGTGAGGAAGTTTTGGTTTGTTGGTGAAATGGTCTTAATTTGAGGGCCTAGAAATTGTGATTTTCTCTTCCTTTTTCCATGTTATTCTAATTTATCATTAACTTGCTCAATTGCTAAAAAGTTTCATCAAACAAATTGACTGACTAAGACTTTCATCAAATTGAGAAAATTATTACAAATTTCATCTACTTGAATAAGCAGATGAATTTTTTTTTATCAAATTGAAAGACTGACCATGATTTTCTTAAAATATATTATGAAAAATATGTCAACAAAAGTTCAGTCGTGACATCACAGTTTTATTGGGCAACAATAAGTTCATAGAGGGACTTTATTTCCTAATTATTTTAACAAATAAAGCTCTGTGGTAAAAGGACAGATTATAACCAATGTTCTTCTTTTCTTGAGCTTGGATCTTAAAATAAATAATGCAGTATTAAAATTATGTCAAATCAGTAAAATGTCTGGTCAAACTTAGAATCCTACTTTAAACTCACATTTAACATTAAAACCACAAACTGTCCATTATTTCTGAAAAATTTCAAAACTGTATCTCGATCCAAGAATTTATAAGCTTTCATCTTTAATGGTTGGCCATCAAGCTGTAGCTACAGTATTGGCCCAATAATTTATCACGCTAAAAATGTCTAAAAAACTTTTCAAAGGCACCTTTCTAAAAAAGTTCTGATCCTCAAAATATTCCCTGTAAGTTAAGAAGTGCTAATTATATACTTTTTTGAGTGGCAGTATTAACATTGACATTTTGAGCATGGGTGACCATTACAGGCCTTTCTAGCATAATTGGGGGCGATACTGAAGACCCCATTACATCAGCTATGGATTTGAATATATGCCCCTCTTTTCTTGCTAAAAGAGAAACTTTCTTAACATGCAGATTGATAAGTGCAGGCAGGACCAAGAACGGTCGGAATAAAGGAAGACAACTACTTTAAATGGAAAATAAATTGATCCTCAAACAGCTAGATAAACTTTGTGAAAAAAGTTTACATTCTCACACACCCTTTCTCTTACTGTACTTTTTTTAGTTATTTAGCTTACATTATAATTATTCAGGTATTTTTAGCAATATTATTGGGGGTAACTTTGCCCTTTGTTGTCTTATGTTGTAAAATATGATTGTTTGTATTTATAAGTCTTAACTACTTCCAAAGAGGTATCAAATATAAAATTAACTGAAACTGAAATGATATTACTAAAAATGACTCTCAGAACTGGTAAGCATCAATTAGTCTCATGTTTTATCATTCATTCATGAATATAAAGTATTCGCTATTGACTTAAAGCACTTCATACAAAAAATCCTTGACAAAATGTTCTTTTATTAAATTAATAAATTATTTATATGAAGTCAAGTTTAATATCATACTGATCTTTATACTGATGGGGGGGGGGGGGACATTAAAAACTAATGATAGCAAACAAAATATAAAGAAAAAAGACACAAAACAATGAAAAGACACTACTCACTATCAAGCCGTTTGTTAAAAGTTCTCAGAGAAATTGTCCTCCCATAAATCAATGAGCTTTACGTAAATACTCTGCAGGTTTAGTGCGTCCTACAAGCTTTCTTCGTCACACTTTACATCTCCAATAAAATGTTTAATACCACAAAAAACTGATATCGGCTCTAAATTAGACACACTAACTGGATAAACAGCTCTAACTGGTCCAACATTTCTCTCTTCCGATATCGATCTGATATCGCGGACACTCCTCCCAGAAACCACCACCGTCTCTCAGAAGATAAACTTGTAGGTGAGCTAGCTGGCATGAGAGATGATTCGGCAGAGAATATTTTTTTTTATTTTTTTTCTGAGAGCGCAATCTCTCTAATTCTCTTCCTCTCGTTTCTTGATTGACTGTCCTAGCAGCAATCTCTAGAGATTTGAAGATCGTCAATCAGAATCAATACACAAGGTGGAGTGATATCAGAACTATCTCGTAAGTAAATCGAGGTACAAGGTTATAGGGAGAGATATGTAAGTGTGTGCTACGTGTGAGATATTAAGAGTACCCGTGCACCATTGTAACAACTTAATCTGGAAACAAATCAACTAGGAGATGATTGAATACCAATAAAAGAAAACAGCAACATGTTGGAAATATTAAAAAACAATTTTAAAGATTTTTTTTTCTCATTTTTCCATTTTTTTTCAATCAAGATATTTTTTATAGTTGGGAGGGGAGGGAAAAGTTGGGTAGGGAGGAGCAGAAATTTTTGAGTATTGAAATGAAATGAATTACCACAATTACATAGATTTATTTAGAATCAATACACAAGGTGGAGTGATACCAGAACTACCTCGTAAGTAAATCGAGGTACAAGGTTATAGGGAGAGATATGTAAATGTGTGCTACGTGTGAGATATTAAGAGTACCCGTGCACCATTGTACAAACTTAATCTGGAAACAAATCAACTAGGAGATGATTGAATACCAATAAAAGAAAACAGCAACATGTTGGAAATATTAAAAAACAATTTTGAAGAATTTTTTTTCTCATTTTTCCATTTTTTTCAATCAAGATATTTTTTTATTATTGGGAGGGGAGGGGAAAGGTTGGGTAGGGAGAAGCAGAAACCTTGAGTATTAAAATGAAATGAATTACTAGAATTACATAGATTTATTTACTTCTTTAAATATGGAAAGAAAATGCCAAATGCTGTTAATTCATGATTGATTTTTTACTGCAAAGCTAAATGCAAGCTCAGAAATGTCATGCAGCCTGGCTTATCATGTTTCCAGCTTCACAATGATTAGTTAAGCCAAAAATCAATTTGGCGCAATGGCAAAGTATTGTTAAAATTAGTGATTGTATAACTGTATTTTTTTGCAGAGCTTGAAATATTGGGCCAAATGTATGAAAAATTGTCATAGTGACCCTCAATGTTGACTTTCGCTCCTGCCCTACCTTACTTACTTTTATAACCACACCAATCAAAAGTCTATGGAATACATCACAGCAAAAGTTCCCACGAAGCATGAAAAGTTCTTCAGTATTTCCAAAATATATGCTAGCAATTAAGTCAGGTAATGATCACAAATTTTACTGCCACCCTCAAGTAGTCCACGATGATCAAAACCAATATCAATTTTTTTAATAATCCCAATTGTTAGAAATTATTATATCAATATGAAGTCATCAAACCTTTTGGACCATAGTAATTCTGAAAACTTCTAGCAAGTAGCTTGCTAAAATAGGATCCAATTCTGATGACCTTAAAATAAATATGCTTCCCTTTCCATTCCAGCTATGTTCTACCAGTTGTTATCTATGTAGACCATATTCTCCAAGCCCATGTAAAGTTATCATTTGCACCGTAAAATTGAAACTAGTGTACCATTTGACAAGTGGACATTACAGTCATACACACAAAGAATTCATGTAGGAGCCTTCCATAGAGACTAAGCTGTGTACACTCACTGATGTCAAATGACATGACCAGTGTAACTGTGTGTTTCTGATCAGGCAAGTAAAGTCCCACAATTTACACCACAATACTGCTGTACGTTCTGACATACCGTGGCATACTGGAACTAACCAGTTTTATAAGGCAGATGTCAGGGTAGACGTAATGGTCACCAGTTAATTTTAATCATCACACTACAATTCATATTTAAAGCAGTGACATATCGCTCACAGCTATTTGTAACCAAACGCCATGTTTAAAACATGCAACATTACTCTCCTTTCTGTGGGGCTTAAATATTAATCCCACCCCAAGACTCCTATCCCGACAAGAAACAACCTCTGGGCAACGACACAGCCTTATACCGAACCCTCCAATAATGCGAGAACAGGTCTTAAGCAGTCGGAGAAAAGTGCAGAATCTCATCGCCGGGAAAGATACAAAACAATTAGAGACTTTTTAAGACACATATTTCAAACGAAAGAAAGACAAAACCCAAGCTGCAAATGGTCTATAAAATGTAAATAAATTGCATCTTACCGTAGTTCTTCAAGGATATCAAGCAGCTGGAGACCTACAAACTCGTTGCGAAGCCTCACTCGGATCTCAAATTCCTCCGTCGAAATCAATATGGAATTGACGAAGGCAAGCAGTGTGGTCTTGTAGGGAATGATTTCGGCATTCTTCAGCTCCTTTATGATGAGGCTAAAACGATACCTCAAGTTTTTGGTCCTCTGCGGATTTGGAATTTTGTCGATAAATAACGATAATTTACGGTTATGGATGGGGGGGGACAAATTTTCACCAAAGGATAAGTTTGCTACTGTGAACACTTGAGAAGTTTTCAGACGTTTCCAATGTTCTGTGACTGAGATGGATAGAAATAATGTATTTCAGGGAACAAAGCAGCCTTAGATCTTAAATGTTGCAAACGGAAAATATTGTGGGATTCAAGTATATACTAACTTGAGCTATGTGGTTTGTAACTCTCAGTGATGTTACCCAGCAGATCTCTTGCATTTAATGGTATATTGGCATCTTCTTGTCCCTGGATACATACATGTACTGACTGCTTTCATCAAAATTTCAACAAAGTTACAGAATGCAGCTTTAAAATTAATCCTGGAAAATTCACCCCCAACCACCTGAGGACAGTAAGAAGACGCCTGCTGATGCAGAGATTCCAAAACAGTAGATTACCAATGTTAGCATCTCTTCTTCCCAACCATCTATAATCCACAAATCCCCCTTCCCCTATCCTTCTCCGGGCCCTTTCACCACTGTTCGGGGATAGATCTGATCAGAGTTTACTGTACCTTGTAGTCTTCTAAGGCATCGATGGCTAGCATGTAACCTTTATGGGAGTAAACACAGAGCCCGCAGAGTAACTCAAACACTTGCTTCTTGACAAGAACGTTGTTTGTATCTAGCACTGATGGAAAAGAAACGAGACAAGATTCTAGAAATGTTACAGACCGTCCAAATACCTCAACAGCAATTTGGTGTGTGTGTGTGGTTTTACTTTTTAATTTCTTTCTTGTGATTTTTTTTATCTAAGTTCATATTCTTCTAGTAAAAATATGTCCCAAGGTATACTTACATAATATCTCAGAAATAAAACATAGATAGAAACATCCCTTTTGCATTGTCTTTATGTATACAATCTGCAGTTAACCAGTTTTTGTTGTTTAAAAACATTACAGTAATAGACATAAATGCTATTTTCATAAACATAAATCACCACCCCTCTGTAATGGATATGGAATACTCCATGAAACATTAACCAGAATTACACATGTGGATAATGTATTTTAGATATAAATCTTTTTTTCACCTCATACTGCACAGGCAAAATATAAATCTTGTAAGAAATCTCTTCAAATAGCTCATAAATATTGAATACAGAAGGAAAAAGCGTTTAAAACTAAAAACAAAAGTATCTTTTAAGGACCAAACCAATATGAAAGACGGTGGGATACAATTTATGAAGTAGTTCAAATGTAAGTCTCTAGTGTATCAAAATATCAGTTTTAGCAATTAAAATACTGACAGGACGGACCTTGGGCATCAAATCTTTGCAAACAAACATGATGAGTAGATTGTTAGACTTATATTTTATGAGATGAGTTCGTTGATGGTTTCTAAGGGACAGCAAATGAAATACAGATCAATTGTGTCTAAGTAAACAGGAGAAAGAATAACATCAAGTCATTAAGCACATCACTAACGAGTGACTAACAAGCATGTTTCATTGCTCAGAATATGAACTCGACTGAAACGTAAGAGGAGGGTTATATGATGTGGAGACTCAGATACAACACAGAACAAAACATTTTCACTTGAGCAAGACTAAAACAGAATTGCAGTATAAAGGCTGAATTTTGCTGTTGATTAATCTTTCAAAAGAAATCACAGTAAGAGTGTTGTTCATATGCTTAAAAAGTATCTAGTTCTTTGGTTTAAAGGAGAACATTTTTGATTCACAACAATTAGTTTCGAGGAAATATTTCAAAGCTAGTATTAGATGCAAACAAATAAATATATATCATGCATTCAATTTCCATAACTTTATTATGCATTATACTATAGGCGAGCTATGTCACAACAAAGATATCGCATATCACAGATCAGCGACTGGAAATGGTTCGACATTTTGAATCAATACCACATGAATGGTGACAATAACAAGAGCACACACTATTTAACAAGAATCAGCAACCGATGCAACAGGAAGGAATCAATATGTGACATCATTAATGTTAGCAACAGTAGCTGGCACATACATAGTTAAAATGGAAGCAAAATAGCATCCAAGTTTACCATGTCAGACATTTGAAAATTTGGAAATTTCCGTGAAGGGTTTCCCGCAGGATAGCCTGGCCACAGAAACATGTTGCTTAGTCAGAACACAAAGAACCGTCAAAGTAAACAGAAGCACAATTACAAGTATCCATCGCTAGGTCAACCGCAGGAAGAGACAACAGGTTTAAATGTTTACTAGTGGTTAAACCTATCCCTTAGGACTCACCGTGGGCCGACGTTGGATAAGTTATCGTGTTTAGGAGCCAAGACGTTACCTACGCATAGATACTACACACACACATTATACACACCGTCACACATGTCATCAAGAAGGCATAGATTCCTTTTGCCTTCAATCATTAGATCTCCCTCCTGTTCAGACCACCATTGTATTTAAAAAGAAGCAGTGCATTTCACAAGTTAAAATTAAAAGTAACAACTATAAACATATTATGTTGTACAACCCTCTACAGCAATCCTCAGCTCTCCCTTCCTCATCTTGTAAGTAATTTAAAGTTTGCATTATCATCAATAATTGTCGAATCAGAAGAAGTTACTGATGCAGTCTGATACAGGATAGAGGGCAGTGTGCTAAATATGATATTAAGTGCACCTCTGTGTTGGATGATCAGTGAGAGCATGCATGCATGCATGTAATGTAAGTGTAATGTATGCAATGGACCTTAGAATAAGGCTTTACACAATCATCTATTACATTGTACACTATGTGAGGCAACCTATAATTATCATTCAGAAATCTTTATAGTTTATTACTCATACTTTACTTAATAATATTGCTGACATTTGATATCAAAATTGTTAATTATTAGCATCAAGCCGGGTATGCAAGCAATTCCATACTGAACATTGTCTGAAGACTCAACTTACTTCATTATCATTGACAATGATTAAGATTTATAATCTAACAACGACATCTTCCTCATGCAAGTTAATGACCAGCCCAAAAGTCGTTCAGGGTTTATTGTCAACTATAATTTTTCCTTGCAGTCTGTTTCTCAGCCAACAGGATACAAGCATTTGTCCAGGTGACAGCTTGTGCTATGTGCTAAGGAAAGTTAATATCACCATGCATGTTATCTCAACTGCTCAACATTCAATATGCCTTGGACAAAATCAAAGTGAATGACACAAAAAGATAGGTAGGTTCATGGCACCATACAGAAATAACTGTCTAAATTTTTAGGTTTATGAACTCTCCTGGTTTATAAAAACTGCTAAGAATCTTTGCAACCAATTAGTAGGTTTTGGGCCATTTTTGCAGAGCATTTTGTAAGACGATGATAATTGAATTATCTCTTCTGATCTAAAAGTAATATCATTTACCTTTTTTATTGGCAAGCAAAGTGATCTGCTGGAGGGAAGTGCCAAAGAAACGATCTGAACTGAGCCAAGAATATAACACACCTGTTTATAAAGGGGGCAGGAGACCTTTGAGGTCTGTGTGACAAAGGTGCAATAACAAAGTATTCACAGATAAAGTTTGCTCATCATGTTTTGTTTTTTTTGGCCTTGATATTAAGTGTCAAGAATGTTTCTCCAGAATATCCTTTGACAATATGGTTTCAATAGTACTTTGAGTAAGTTTAATCCATTTTTAGAGTATAAATTACACAGAAAGAAAGTTAAATATTGTTTGTTATCTAATTTTCACCTATCTACACTTAAATCTGTTTTGTATCCCAGTCTGCATCTGTTCATGCCAGCAGAGGCAAACATTGATTCTGCAAATTGATTAAGTTCAAAAGAAGTATTTCCTACCTGCAGAGAATTTTGTATGTGGGATTCATATACTTATATACTGTTATCTCATTGTTCAAAACTTGATGGTTTGTTAGCAAAAGCTTTCAATGTCCTTGAATACTTGTATATGTCCCTGGTTCCTACCTTGGCCTGATGAGTCCCCAACAAACGATCGTAAAGTGGAATTTTCTGGTTCATGTGTCAAACTTTCATATTCTCATATACGTATTTGTCATTCTACATGCAACACACACATATGTATATGTGCTGTATACTGACAGAGTAGATTTCTGATAGCTTCAAATAATCAAGGTAATAAGCCAATTAAATAGCGCAAGTACTTCCTGAAAAATCAATTTATTGCTTCAACTTCCAAGAAGGCAACTGACAAATTAAGTCTTGAATTAGAGAGCATTTGTTGACAATTTAGTGGTTCTTTACAATTTCATACAATTACAACAATTGTTTACAAGTCTGCACAGAGTGATGTTTTGCTTTCTCAGCTAGTTAGGCCAAAAATAAAAGTGAAACCAATTCAGTTAATGTTCAGCTTAAATTATCCTATGAACTGTACCAAAATTTCAGTTTGGCAAAACTTAATTATGGAGATCACTTCCCTGCAAGTCCTGATCTTTCATATCAGATATTTTAGAAGCATTAAGTTATATAGGCAATTGCTTTTCTCATGCCCCAAGTTTGAGAATGATTGACCAGTATTTGAATATCTAACATATATTCCGGCTACTCAGAACCTTTACAAGGCCTATACTATGCAATCAAAACTATTAGACATGCAGAACTGCACACACAACAAACAGTGTTCCACACCCCAATAGTTCAATATTTAACATAAATTGATTAAGCATTTTTATAAAAATTATGGACATGCATGCAGCTATAATAAACACATGGTGAAATTTTGTATGTGATTTTACAGTACACTGAATAACGTATTGCATAACATTCAGTTCGAATTCGATCTTTAAACATGAGTAGCAACAATGCAGAATTTCAGCTAGGATTCTATTTGAGAAATTTGTTTTGATTGGTAATATTTGTGAGCAGTTTATCCATTTGTTTGTGCAAAAAGTATAAGACATAGGCGGGATAATGGTTTTATTATCTTTTCTCCCATCTCCTTTTTTCCTTGCAATATATGCTCCTTCTTAGCAGACATAGTTTCTTATGTTAGAAAAATGTAAACATTTGGTCCAGTGGGGGAGGGGGGGGGGACATTAAGATAATTGTATTTCTTATATTTTTATGGAATAAACAATGATGAAAGTTTGAAATAAACTGAAAAGTACAAAGGCTGAGTTCATGAATACTGTAAATGCAGAGCTGCCTTTGTAGTATAAACCAGAATGCAAAGTTCAATATATAACAAAGAACTATCTTAGCAACCGCCATAGAAACGTGGTTATGATTACCAGTGTTTCCACATTTCAGAAATGAATTTTCCCAAATTGCACCGCTGCATATCCTGAAATTCATTGACTATTTTCCAAAATGAGCTGAGTTCAACGGTTGTTAGCCCTAATTACTGCGGGGTGTATAGGAACCACCCTTTGCTTGCACCCCAAAAAAATTCCCTGATATTGTCGTATTTCAGGAAATTTCCTGCTGTCACAGACTTATTTTATGCAGTAGATTGCTGTAATTATTACTAGGGATAAACTACGCCCCATTGTATTAACAAAGAACCAACAGTATGCACATGCAATGGTTTAGAACAAAAATATAAAGAAGTATATCTTGATTAAATTTGCTAAAACGTTGGGGATATCACATTTGAAATGTGCTAACCCAAAATTGCTCACAAAAGTTGCACCCATGCGATAATAGAACGACCTGCTACTTGTTTACAATCGAGAGAAACATTAAAGAGCAGAGATGGGAATCAGCTCCAACAATATTGGTCATTCTCATATGTCGTATTCCACATACAAACTGTTGCAGGTTGAAATTGCAAATTTGCCAAGTAGTCCTTTGTACAGAGACATGACATCAAACTAGATAGGAAGCCTGAAATAACAAGTCAATATTTGACTTGATCATATCGCCTACGAGTGGAATTATTTCCCAAAATGACAGGAAATTAAGATAGAAGACGTTTAGCTACTCACACCAAACCACATGTACTGGTCATGAATACTAAAAAGTTGAAAACAAATTTCATGAACATTGCATGTGATCTGTGGCCTACATTTCTTCATAACTGAAAAATTTACAGAAGGCCCTGTTTCGGGCCCTGCACATGACGACAAAAATATAGCATTATTTTAAGTTTTCATGAGAAGACCTCACATGATCTCAAATGAACTTCAAATTTACAAAATATGATCCCATGTATGCAAACTTAACTCATTTAAACCACTCATGAAATTTCAGCCGAATCGAATAAAAAATGATAAAATGGCACTCAATCAAACACGATGGCAAAAAGGAACAGAATTTTGGCAGAATTGCACGATCGCTTTAGCTCAGCTGAAAGCTTTCAGTTGAGCTAAATTCTACTTATATATATGCAATGCACATAGTATTGAAGGTACATACATCTGTTCAAATTTGTTTTAGTCATTGAAAAGTGGATATTGATCAACAAAATGTCAAAAAAGTATATTGATACTCACATGCAGTAAATGTCAAGTCAGCTATTACATACAAAGTGTATATATACATGTATATGTGATTGCAAAGCGTTTTAAGCTAGAATCAAAAGCTTTAAGATATTTTTAAAAAATTGTTGTGAAGTTCCATCTAAATACAAGCAAATTAATACAACCCCACAAGCACCACGAATTGGTAAGGTACAGAATTATGGCTATTTGTAACACCCTGATAACTTATACTACAGTACATGTGCAAATTAACAGTGAAGTCTCTAACAGTGTTACAATTCTGCTTCTTGAAATGTTTCTTTGGTGCCCATGAAGTGATTTCCCTAAATTCGTCACCCCCCCTCCCACACCCCTTTAAATTACCAGAGGCCTAAGTTCACTGAAGATTTACTCCCTTGTGATTGATGACTTAACTGCACGCACATTGACTGATTTGACTGCTATCGATAATGTTACGCTGATTAAAAGTTAGAAAACAACATCACACACAAAAATAATTTATCAAACTTGGGGAAAGACTCACGACGACGTGACATGGACGATTTTGGTTTACTATGTAAGATTCCCAATGAAACCATTGCTTACCGATTAATGTCTTTTCCACTTTGTTTTCTACTACCTATGACCCAATGTCAAAGCTTGCTGGAAAACTTTAAGCATTCTAACCATAGATTGGGAAGAGTGGAGCTATATGTTGCATTTATAGCAGCACATATAATAACGAGCTGCCACACAAAGAGATTTACTTAGATTTAGCAGTAACAGTCTCATATTTTTAATGACCATTGCAAACTTTAACCTGTTAGTTTGCCATTGTGGATTGGATGAAGATTGGAATATCATGCTAAATAACTTGAGATCATTAAAGTTTAAATTAAGCAAGCAAAATGATAGCCTATACTGTAACTCTTCCCAGATTGCAGATTTGTTTTTTGTTTTTTATTTATTTTCTCTGATTGGCATGAAGCAGTGGCGGAGCTAGGGGTATTGGTCAGGAGGGGCGAGATTGGTCTGTAGGGGCGCTTTCGACACTATCTAAGCGGAGCGCCACCACAGGTTGGCGCGGAGTGTACAGAATTTTTTGAGTAAAGATACTCCCTAGATCGCCGGAAATGACCCTTTCTGGGCCTTGCTAATGTGCAGATAAACGAAGAATAAATAGGTGTCATCGCCATTTTGTCAGAAAATTACACCAACAAAATGTGACAAATGTCAATAGGTATTTGAGAGCGCAATAAAAAAGTCAATAATCGCGAATAAGTAAAAAGTGGTAATAAACTGCAAAGGGCACCAGCAGTCCATTTGAGTCTGTCAGGGGGGGCATCCGCCCCCCCTGACTATATAGACATTCCGCCACTGGCATGAAGGTTCCAATAAATTGTGTTTATTTTGACTGTTATTGTATTAATTCTTGGAAGCTGGGTTTCATTAAAAGCTAACCGCATCATGTATGCCTTCTGAAAGGTGAGAGAAATTATGATATTTATCTGATGAATCATTGAAATTATGATATTTATCTGATTAATCATTCCTGCTGGTGTAACATGACACATGGATTTGTTCCACTGACTTTTATGACCTTAAGACTTCAGTATAGATCTACTTATACTGTGTTAATGTACCATGTACAAACGTAAGAAAATCATTTATCTGGTACAAAACAGTTATAAAGTCCTTTGCAAAATGGACAAACTGCTTCATAAATGCAAATATGTACTGTATATAACGGTTTTTATATGCTGAAGCATGGTAGTTTATTTCAGGAGAAATAAGTAATAAAACTGAAAACCTTTACACAAAAATGCATAATTACAGTAAACTATTCACAAAAGTGGCAATTTACAGTGAACATAAATTACCTTCCACACTGATGTTTAGAAATATCACAACAGTACCCCGAATTTAATTTATGTGTAGGGTTTGATCATCCTGTCACAAAAATATATTTTATAATAAAAATTATTACTTGCCCAAATAAGGCCCTTCAACTGATAACAATACATGAAGTTCAAAGGTTATCTGTACGTCTGTATTTTGGAGTCAAGCTGGATATTACTAAGTTTAACCCTCATTTTTATATCATGTTTCCGAGATGAACTTTTCCCATTTGGAGAATAAAGTACAATCAGGAAGAACATGCACCTAAAATGTCCTCTTTTATATTTCCATGTAAGATTTAGTTTACAGTTTCATGCAGGGTCATGTTGCATTTCAAAAGGGAAAAATAGCAAGTTCAAATATTGTTCATGTTTAAACTCCTCATAGGTGTATCTACTGTCAAGTTAGCTAAAAGTAGATTTCTGATATGAGTTTGATAAATATTTTGATGCTACTGGTTTGCTTATTTAAATCCTACATTAAAAAATATAGTTTGAATCCTAACCTGTATGGTTATTATCAAGTTTAACTACAAAATCAGGATGTGTTTAAAGTTTTAAATGTTCCAAATTTCATCGCACAAGTGGTTCATGCAAATAAAGCATGCAACATGTCAGTGAGAGCCGCATTGAATCAATAAATGCTCTAATCTGACAGCCCATACGCTATGGGGCACAACCAAAAGGTGAGTCAGGAACACTGTTCGGTGGGTCGCAGAATATTCCCAGATTTCCAAAAATTGATCTACAGTTTTAGGGCTTTCTGATGGATATCACTTAACTTAAACTTCTTCAAAATCAACTCCATAATCCACCATAGCTTTCATGAAATCTCAGGGTATGTTGGCTCAGTCCTCATGGGACACCCCGAGGAATGGGCCTAAAAGCTTGCAGATCACTGCTCTAATTTACCTTGTTTTGTAGAAAACTTTTGGGATCAAGTCTCAGTGTGATTAAATTGCACCTTATACTTTACATCATAACTTATAGGTTTGATACAATTGTCCACCAAATGGATAAAGTTTATTGAACATACACCATTGAAAAATCAACTTTTTAACCCTCAATTAGCACAATTCCTAGCTTTCTTTTTACCTCTTCCTAACACTCTTTGCCCACATCCCTCATAGTAACACCCTTCCCCCCCCCCCAACACATTTCCTAACCCTCAAAGCACACGTCCTTTTACAAGTACTATCACTGTAACCCTATTATGCCCAATATCCTAACCCTCTTTTCCCACTTCCTAACCCATTTTGTCCACTTTTCCCACTTCCTAACTGTCTTTATCCACTTCCTAATCCTCTTTGCACACTACCTAACCCCAATTTGACCAGACCGTAACTCTCTTTGCCCACTAGTTGCTTTGAACTCTGCCCCTCTCAGCGATAACATAGTAATTACTACACCTTCTCACAGTTTAGACATTATGTTCCACTCAAAGCATATAAATCAAACCACCTATAAAACTCAGATCTGCTCTTCGGCAATAAACAGGTACATAAACAACACTAAAAACAATATCAGTTCCATCTTAACGATTCCAAGGAATAAACAATGCCCAAAGTTAAGATAAATAGCTCACACAAATTGATACTTAAAATGTTGCATCCTGTAATCGGAAAACTATGTTCACCAACCTATCAAGACCGATGTAAAATTTCATCATTTCTTTAGTTAAAAGAGATTCCTTCTCCATATGTTATCTGCATGAAAACCATTTATTAACGACTAGCAGGTTATATTAGTATTCATGCATAACTTGCTTTCTCTTGTACTACAATGATGATAGGGGTAGGAAATAACTCCTCTCATAACTATACACGTACAAAGCTAGCTGTTGGGTGGAAGGTATGAGTCTCCACACAGTAATGTTGCATGTTTAATAGCTGTCACTTGAGGGAAAAATGTTAACAACTTGCAGTTATTGCAAAATCCAGATAGGGTACAGTTGGGTGATACATTTCAATGACAGAGGGGCTGATGTTTCATCCTTGCAAGAATTCCTTCAGATGCAACTTAATTGATAGTTTTCTTTAACAAGCGTTCATTCCAATTGCAGCACTGGACATATGCCCCAAGGTGTTGGGGGGGGGGTTGAAATTCACATCTATACAAGGCTATATTATTAACAGGTTTCAGGAACCTTTGTGCTGAATTCAGTATAGCATTACGTTGTTCCTGTAAAACTGAATTATAGACATCTAAATATATCATGGTATAAAACAGTGACATTTTTTGCTTATTTGAAAACCTCACCCCTTGCAAGATTCCTGGTAGACTCTTCATGGCTGGCCACAAAGTCTAACCCAATCTTTGAATTCATCACAGATTTGATGCAGGCTACAACCTCAAGCTGAAGGAAGGCATCTGTAAAAGTCATTCTGCAAAAACAAAACAAAACATCATATGTACCAAGTCTATTAACATTTTTAATGATGTTTTGACATTCAAAACCAACAAGATTTCATAAACAACTTCAGAAATATTTTAAGATATAGGACTATAATTGGCAAAGCAGCAAGATCATGTCACAAGACTTGATGAGAATACCATATTACAGCTTGTTTTGAATACAAACTGGAGCAATTGCGACACATTCAGACTTGGAAGGTGCAAGCCTACGTGCTTGATATTTGAAGCATGACAACCCTGAGGCGATTGTTGGTTCATTTTGCCTTAAATGGAGGAATAATGAAACAGTTGTGAACTACATGAATGAGTGAGTTGAGATGGCTGCCTTAAACCAACTGAGGGCGCTGTCATACCGGTCCTTTCTAGTTCTGCAAAACGTGACAATCTGTTGTATTACTAATGACATGAATGTAATGCAGAACATGACATGTAAAGTAGGTAGCATGGATGAGAGGTAATGATACAAAAGTACCGAATGGAGATCTCTAGCCACGCCCTAAATCAACAGAGTGGGCTTTCATATTGGTCCTTTCTATAGTTCTGCAAAACTTGACAAAGCTGCTGTCTCTAAAATCACTGACAATGCCTTTTAGGAATCTCTGACGGACACTTCTGGGCAATGTACCTGCACATCCCCTAATTCACACTTCGTGTGACATATTCGAGCTAGCTTACAGTTTTGCCACTCGTAATTAACTAGCACATTTTAGCAAAGAAATTATACCAACTGTTCATTTTGGCACCTTTATACACATCTAGTCATCTTTATAAACATGCTTTCACACCTAGCATATAGACTGAGAGGTACATGTTACAGCGCTATACAAAATCTTGAAGATCTGTAAACAGGATAGCCTCACGCACATTATGACCCAGAGCCATATATCTATCACACTGTTAGGACTGATATCACAGCTGCTTATCAATGTCAGTGAATTCAAATCCTGTACAGTTTAGTGCAAGGACTGCAGAGCAATAGCATGACAAATTGTTCAAAGTTCTTGTCACTTCCATTGGGTTGACACATACTGTATATACTCTGTTGTAACATTTCAACCTCTTAAAAAGTTCAGGAAGTACTGGCACCAATGTACATAGAATGTTTCCAAGGGCAAGTATAACAAAGGAAGCTGGGTAGGTTGCAATTATCATTATGTTTGGCATATAGTGTCTATTGAAATGAAAGTCAAATGTATAAACAGACAACCAGAGCTTGTTCCACCAATAGACAAACTTGTCTAATATTACACCTTTTCCATTCCACCCCCACCACCAACCACCCTCCCTTCCCTTCCCCACCCATCCCAGGCATGAGTCGATCCTTTCAGTCAATTATCGGTATTATTTTATTAGCTTGCAAAAGAGTTCATATCAAGACATAAAGCAGTGTTTTTGTACTAACAGACAAAATCCAGCCACATCAATACTAATTCCCACTATGTTGACTCTGTTTTTCTTGATAAACTGTCTGAAAAGAAAAGTTCTGTGCTTTGCTTTGCTTTGCTATTGTAATAAAAAGACCATTCAGTAAATTTGCAGAGTTCAGCTGTACACATGTATGCACAATTATAGTGAACAGAACCGCAACATAAAACAGACATTCATGCATGATATGGAAAGTCTGTTTACCATCCTCCATAATCCTTATCGTAGTGTATCCATTATGTGCTGTATATGCTCTTTTATTGTCTTCCAAATCACTGCCAATTGAATACCCAACCCTGAGCTAGGTCATAACTCTTAAGAGTGTTATGTCTTGCATGATTAAACATATTCTTTAGTAACCCAAAAAACAATAAAAATTAAATGCTGACATTTCAGACATTCTACAAGATTTGCCAGTCACAAAGCACTGCCAGTCTATTCCTGAAGGTTGTGCACATTGGTTGGTATACAAGATAATCATACGTAGGCTAGGAAATTAACTCAAAACCTAATGGTAGCAGTTGCCTGCCAAAGGAGATATACGCCCAAGGTCGTAACCCTTATTATCTCATTTAGATGGCACGTTACCAGAGCTTTTCATTTAAAGCCAAAAGCTAGTATTTACATACAGTATGCATATATAAGGAACTACTGCAAGTGCTACTGCAAATATACAGTAGTGTAGTTTAAGAAGAAATCATATTCCAAGCTTCTAGAAGCTGGTGTTACCATGTCACAAACTGGAGGGTGGGGGTCTGGGGGTTGAGGTTCAACCTGTATGGGACCTCCCGGATCATGGGTTTTAAGAGGGATTCAGAGGGATGGGAACCTAGTTTGTTGTGGTTGAATCTTTATGGAAATTCCTGGGTTATGGGTCTTATATTGCCTCTGATGGATGGGTACGTATGGTGGGTTGTGGTTGAATCTTTATGGGAAATTCCTGGGTTATGGGTCTAATATTGCCTCTGAAGGGTGGGGTATGGTGGGTTGTGGTTGAATCATTATGGGAAATTCCTGGGTTATGGGTCTTATATTGCCTCTGATGGATGGGGTATGGTTGGTTGTGGTTGAATCTTTATGGGAAATTCCTGGGTTATGGTCTAATATTGTCTCTTGAGGGGTAGAGTAGGGTGGGTTGTGGTTGAATCTTTATGAAAATTCCTGGGTTATGGGTCTAATATTGTCTCTGAGGGGTGGGATATGGTGGGTTGTGGTTGAATCTTTATGAAAATTCCTGGGTTATGGGTCTAATATTGTCTCTGAGGGGTGGGGTATGGTGGGTTGTGGTTGAATCTTTATGGGAAATTCCTGGGTAATGGGTCTAATATTGTCTCTGATGGATGGGGTTTGGTGGGTTGTGGTTGAATCTTTATGGGAAATTCCTGGGTTATGGGTCTTATATTGCCTCTGATGGATGGGGTATGGTGGGTTGTGGTTGAAAATTCCTGGGTAATGGGTCTAATATTGTCTCTGATGGATGGGGTTTGGTGGGTTGTGGTTGAATCTTTATGGGAAATTCCTGGGTTATGGGTCTAATATCATCTCTGAGGGGTGGGGTATGGTGGGTTATGGTTGAATCTTTATGGGAAATTCCTGGGTTATGGGTCTAATATTGTCTCTGGGGGTGGGATATGGTGGGTTATGGTTGAATCTTTATGGGAAATTCTTGGGTTATGGGTCTAATATTGCCTCTGATGGATGGGGGTTTGGTGGGTTGTGGTTGAATCTTTATGGTAGCTCCTGGATCATGATGGGTCGACAAGTTCTTGTGATCGCTGAACTACTGTAAATTGCTGATGCAAATTGCACGCTACTTCAGTATCTCCTTGATATTTTTAATCTCTCTGGATAATTCAGAGGGCCGCTTCGTGGAAGTTCATGGCAGTCGACTTACTTGCGGTCACAGATCCTCTCTGCGGCCAGGAAAAGAACACCGAGTCCATCCTGTTCCAAGAATTGTTGCATCCATTCGTCATCGCATTCAGAAATTCTCTTCTTCAGCCCGGTATAGTTTTGGATGGAAGGGACTCCCAGGAGTTTGATGCACAGTTCCGGCTCGGCATTCTCTAAGTTACTTATGGATTCATTGTCCTTGGATGAGTCGGTGTCGTCAACGGTAACTTTCTGTGTTACGATCTTAGACCATTTCCTCGATGCAGTCAACATCTTGACATTGTGTCCATCTAAAATTTAAAATAATAATTATGACGAAACAAAGAGAAAAATTAATGTAAGTATAGGAACAATCAACCAAAATCATTTTTAAAAAGAAATATAACTTTCTAATGATGAACAACAAGTGGTCTAATGATACATCTTTTAATTACCCAACAATATGTACATTGACAATTTTACAACTATATTCATTTATTGTGTAAACAGATTTTCTTGTAATAATTTAAATGTAAATAATTTATTGTATTCTCTGAGGGTTAGAATGTTTTCCATATGGAAGCTACTTTACGTGAGTATAAAGTCTGACCATCACTAACTTCATCACCAAAATATTCTCAGATCAATCTAGGCACGATGGAGCCAGAGTGCTGTACAAAGAACTTGTACAGAGACAGGTAAGCAACGAAGCCACATAAATATCAGAATATAAGAATAATAATTGCATAATTATCAAGATGATATGAAGTGAGAAGCAACTGTTACATTTGTAAATCATGTTTATTCATTAACCATCTGTTCATCAGTTACCCTAGTTATGAGATTTATCATGCGATTAAGTTAATTGGCCACATAATCCTCATTATTAGGTAAATGTTAGCACATTCAGTAATGCAAACATAAAGATAATATTCTTAACTGATTCCAGTTCAAAGCAAACAAATATGGTGTGGCAGTTTTATACTATGTAAATTATGCACTTATGTGAATTTTAGTGCACAAATGGTTTTTCACATGCTAGTAGCTCAGTGAATTCTCAGTTACTTAGGAAGGTCACCAACAACATAAGGAGGGGAATCGAGGATTTAAGGAGGGACACCAACGATAAAGGGTGGGGGGGGCAACATAATTTAAGGAGGGGCACCTTGAAGATTTAAGAAGGGCAACAACGATTTAAGGAGAGGCACAAACCATTTAAAGAAGGAGCAAAGAGATTGTGTTATAAAATGAACATTAACTTACAAAGTTTTGTACACATGACAGTGGTGCAATATCCTCAAAACTCCCAGGTTTGGGTATTTACAACAAGTGACAATATTTACCTGTCTCAACTAGCACTTACCTCTTCCTCCCTACTGCTATAATTTGTGAATGATAAACTAAGAAGGAAGAAGTGATGGGAGTTAACTGGGAGGGTCAATGGGGCAGGGGGTGGGGGAAGGGGAGACATACTTACTAAAATGTTACCAGTTAATAGGTTGGGTATATGGGAAATAGTAAAGACAAAACAAAAGCTATAGAGTAGTAAATACCTGAGCACTGGCGAGCACAGCCAGTCAGTTCCTCCCCCCCCCACAGTGCTCCCTCCCCCAGCCCCATGAGGTTTGATGCTACAGTAGGATGTACATGAAGCATTTACAATGGGACTGACCACTATATACTATGCTGTTTCTGAAATGTGTGACCTTCAGAATTTGTCAAGTATATGTGAATGATAATCTCAGAAGGAAGAGGTGATGGGAGTTAACTGGGATGGTCAATGGGGGTGGGGGGGGGGTTGACAGTGCTAAAACATTACCAGTTAATAAGTTGGGTATATACAATGCCACTGATGGCTAGATGCTATGCTGTTTCTGAATTGTGTAACCCTCAGAAGTTGTCAAGTATACATAACATTCAACAGGGATAAAAATCACATATTTAAGCAGCTGGTCCAAAGAAGTTGGCCCTCCTCCCCGGTTTTGGCCCCCTACCACTCCTCCACACTCCCCAGCTCCCAACAAAAGGTCACATTGTCAAAGAATATATCAATGACCCTTCAATTCATGAAAAATCATCTTGAAAACAATTGAGAACACTCAGGTACTATATACTGAGCAAGATGACATATGGACATGGTTTGAAGGACAAATTACATCAGACTGTATTTTGTTTATCAGCAGCTCTTCAGACTGGTGATACAGACTGAGGTACCAGTCACTATACCATATGGAGATGTGGTACCCTCTTGAATTTGTCAGAATCTTGAATCAGAGATCACACAACAGATACCCAGATAATAATATGTTATAATTAGATCTACTGGATAGTGCTCACATTACATCTGGCTTATGAATAATTTTCTACCTGCAGTTTTTTTTTTTTTTTTTTTAAATTATTCCTACCTTGGAGAGGACACAATTTCTTTTCGTTTTTAATTTTTTAATAACTGCTTCTATAATGAAGGGAAATGAAATCTGTGTACCTGAAGTGTCTGACATGGTGTTTAATGCTAAACATTACACATGTATGTCTTGTATACATACTGTACTGTTGGTAGGTGAATACATGTGTATGCTGTGCCTGTGTACACAAATTTGTGTGCAGTATGACACAAAAATGTGCTAACTGTGCAATATATATTACGGCTGGCATCATGTCAAATGATATTCATGCAACTTCTTAATTAGTATTTGATTTGATTGGAAATGCAAGCTGAGCCATGAGCATGAGCCATACGCTGCTGCTAAATGGTTATTAAATTCATAATTTGTGACATACAGATCAAACAAATTTATGTTTAGTCAAACCTGGGATCGATCAATCATCCAAAATCTTTAAGAGACGTTTAAGAGACGTAATCGGTTTAAAAATGAGGTCTGGAGTATCCCAGTTTCTCATTTTGTATACAAGTTTTTTTTTTTTCTTTTTTTTCTTTCTTTTCTATTAAAGTTTTAAACTACTTGTCCATTCAAGCTGGATTAACCCATCAAAAGTTGCCATCTCATTCAATAGTTTTCCAACACCTTTCTTTAAAACCACTGGCAGTATTATTACATATAACTTAAAAAATTATAATGCTCAAATAGGACATTCATTCAATGAAAAAAACAAAAAGCCTTACTATTATTTCAGCATGGGAAGTTGCAGTGCACATTGACATTTTCAGCTTCCTTCCCTTTTCTATAATTGCACAAATCACATACATGGGAAAATAGATAACAGTCCAGGGCTACAGTACGAAAAAAAACGTTTTTTACTGTATAGACAGAATAATATTGTGTATGCCTATGAAAGTATAAGGGCTACCAACAAGCGTTGACCTTACAGAATCGTAGATGTTTAATATGCAAATAAACGATACTTGCATTCAGTGTGTGTCCAGATGAATTTGTCTCCATTCTAGTTAAAGGTAAATTATACTGGTTCTGTTTCGATGTTTACATTTCTACCACGACAGTACATAGTCTGGTGTACAGTCATTGGTATATCTGAACTAAATAGTAATCATTGCAGGAGTATCCAACAATATATCTAATATTACATTGTAATAAACTGTTCAAGAAAACCTCAAAACTATTAAACTGGATCGGGTATTCACGAGACATGATACTTACCTGTCTCTTTATATGCACTCCATTCTACCCTAGCCTATGCACTGGCCTCACTTTGCCCACAGTCTGTGCTATAGGGGTGTAATCTTATCATTTGAATCAACACTCATCAACTTCATTGATGACTCTACCTCAGTCTCACTGGATTGGATGTTCCAGAAAAGACAGATCAAATACAGTCTTTTCTTTTATGGCCAAAAGTATTTTTAATTGAGCATTGTTTAATATCAAAACAAGAAAAAATAATTTATAGTTTTCGACCTATATATTGATATATGATACTTAATATTCCAAGTTTAAGACGTGAAACTATAAAGTGAAGCTTTATTGAACGAGGAGAGATTTGAAGTTGTGTGATCATTTTTCACTGTTGACACTGCTATGATGAGATGTACAGAATTATACAGTCGATTTCAAGGACCTAATACAATAGTCCATGGGCTAGCAGGACCCACCAAGCACCCCCCCC
>KN885441.1:52788-66370 GCA_000934455.1 Apostichopus parvimensis | reverse complement strand
AAAATGGCGGAAATGCAGAGTCGATCCCAACATTTTCAATGGTAACATGCAAAATATTGTTTGGACGGGTCCCCTGGACAAAATGATACCACTCGAGGAGAGTCTGGGGGGGGGTGCTTGGTGGGTCCTGCTAGCCCATGGACTACAAGATTCCTCATAAGTTTTGAATTAGAAATGCTGGAAGTCAGACTATATCTATTGCTGGCATTTTCATATTTGCATAGAATTAGGCTATGTAAAGATGACATTGCAATTTATGTAATTGAATGGGATATCATGGAGGTAAAAAATATGGCCTACCTTTTTGCAATGTCAAAAAATGTCAGATCTTCAGAATGGCATTTCATTACCATAATTTTCACCACTCTTCTTTGTTTCGTCAAAACCCAAGGGGAATCGCATAGTTGAAGAGACCTTTTACCATAGACATGTATTGATTGCATGCTCTGAATATCACTTACCTTGAGACCAGCTTTAGATGCAAATACAATCTTTTAGCTCCTATTTTAGCTAGTTTCTACCAATGTGAATTTTTTACAATTTACAACTTATAGAGAAGAGTTAAAAGTCTTCTTGAAACCTCACATGAGATGTCGTCTTGTTCTTTTACAGTCTGTTGTACATCTGATGACCAGACTATGGGATTATCCCCAAAACATGCAACAGATTAACAGGATACTTATAGTGATTGATACAGGTAATGTATATCTTGAATTCAGGTCCTTGCTGTCTTCAGAAACTTCACCAAAACTTTAAAACCAATGAGATTCCACAGGATTGAAAATTACCCTGGAATTACTTTGCAAGACTTGCAAGAGGTAGATTTGGAAGGAGAAGTAAGTGGGCATTGACCCCTGAAGTAGGTCCAGTGGGTGTGGGGGGGGGGCGCAGTGATACAATGTTAACAACGTTTGTAAGCTAGGTTGATTTTAGTGCATTTGTAGAGTGGAGGCTGGTAAAGAGAGTAGTGAATTAAATATAAAAGTTCCAAAGGTTTAAAATTTCTAAAGGTTTATTGTCTGGTATGTGAAGTTAACTTGGAGTATAAACTTAACCACTCCCATAATTGATGCTAAGTACACACTGGTGGCCCTTCAATTTCATGCACCCACATACCACATATTTTACAGCATGTAACACCTGAATTAAGAATCATGAGAGGAGGTTAGGCCATATGTACCGCGTATGTTATGGGCGTAGTATCCTATTATAAGCTTTAAAAGATAAAACTGTTAGTTGCGATGTAAACTAACTATAGAAAAGGAAGAAGTGGGGTGGGAACGTAAACTAACAGAGAGTAGAGTTACGTAACAAAAAAACACATGCCCCACTAGGGGCTCGCAGCTTACAAAGTACGCTACAAAAGTGAAGCCCGAACACTTAGAAATAGTGACCAAGTAACGAAAAAGACATGAAAAACGATCAAACATCTTATTAGAAGTATATGAGACAAATACATGTATACAAATAAGTAAGATACCGCCCATCCGCCCCAGTGCGGAAACGAACGAAGCAGTTTCGCGGAACTGCTACCTGGGAAAATAAAGCTACGCTACTCAAAAACGAGCACATGGGTGTGGGTCGCACACTAAAAACAGCCCCCAAATTCCCTCCCTTTATAAGAAAAGGATACTTATCAGGCTGTAAAAGACTGAAGAACATTCTGAAATCCCAAAGGATGTATAGAAGGTAAAAATCCAATGTATCCGGGCAATTTCCGTAAGATTTGCTATCCAATAAGAAAACGCATGTGTAGACACTTTGGATGGTAGAATGAGAAGGAAGGGCAACGACCGGAGGAGCCGGTCGTTGAGGGTGCACAGTGTTAAAAGATTACCAGGGCATACTAGACACGGTAGAATGAGGTGCTAAGGTTGTGAGGAGACAGGTAAGCGAGGAGCGAAGTAAATCTGTTAGTTGCGATGTTGTATATGAGAGAATAAATACTGTACCTAACTTCTTTGACCAGCAGGAAGGTTTCCTTCAGAAAGCAGGATGCTCCTTACAAGCTCAAGTGCTTCTCAATTTTGGAAGGAATGCAAAAAGTTGAAAAGTTATTTAAACAAGGATGTCCAGCCTACTCATCATTTGTTGTCATCTACAGCCGTTGTTATTAGTTACTAAGGAAGCAAACTATCTGTAAGAAATGTGAGGAAAGGCAAACACAAAATAAGCAGAGGAATTTTAATACATACAATACTCTACATTGTGTAAATTTTACAACTAACATATGACAGAAAAGTGAAATAAAACTTTATGGAAGATTTTGATTTTGTTGAAGAAATGGATGGAAAAGGAAGATTTATAATAAGACAACAAGTTCCAACTCTTACACAAAAATAAGAGATTACGTGCAAATTACTGAGCACTTATTCTAACCATATGAGCAAATAATGACCCAAACTGAGCAGTAAGTTGGACCTGATCCTAAACTTTCCTGACACCCCGAATGGCTCCATACTCAACTAAGGCATTACAGATAACTTTTGAGGAAATAAAGTTTCATTACTGGGGAACAAGCACTTAAATTTGCTTTTCTTTCAAGCATAATGACCTTAAATGATCTCTATATTACCTTTAACTTGACGATATTCAGCATTCCAAAAGTGGCTACTCCCAAAAATTTCAATTATGAACCTCTTGCAACATTTGAACCAAATGACTCAACCTTTATATTGAGCAGCATCCTAAATTCTTGTACTGAAAGCAGAGATCAGCTTTTGTAATTTTAAAATTGTAAAAGTTGAACCCATAGAATGATGCAAAGGCCAGCTTTACCTTTACTTTTATTAACCTCAAACTACCAGGAAGTTCTTACCCACAAATTCCAAACTTTACCAGGTTTGAACATTTACGAGTGACAGGCTTACCCATCTCCTGACAACCTCAGCACTCTTGTTCTACAATGTCTAGAGTGTACTGGTAATCTTTTAATACCTTGCACCCTCTATGACCTAACCCGGTCGGCCAATGACCTCCAATCTCATTCTACCACCCAAAGTACTCAGAACGTTTGGTTTGTCAACTCTTAACTTTTATCTACTCGATTAGTCCGGTGCTGCCAGAAACCTCAAACTCCTGTCCATCCCCTATCCCACCATTCCCTCCCCCCTCCCCCTCCCCCTCCCACCATTTCCATTCTTTAACTTCCACCATTCTTCCTTCTTTATAGTCAACTACTATATATGGCAATTATAAGTTCAATTTACGAAAGCATTGGTTAGCAGGGCAGTGGTAGGACATTATAAGCATGATGCAGGCACTTGACGTCTAAGTACTGCACAAATACACCATGCACTCAGTACATACTGTATACTACATGTATATCTGTATAAAGTCAATGCACTCATCCATAGCAAATAGCACAATATAGAAATATCTGTTAAGTGTGCTCTTAACCATTTACATTGTAGTGGAACTATAGAGTCACCTTCAGGTTGTGAACTAGTGCTCAAAGTCAACATTCTATGAATACTTCAGGTTTTATGCTGTAAATACACCCCACAACAGGTAAAAGCTCAATTAACCAGAAAATCAAACAAGCTTTGCAACAGATCAGAGCCCCAGTATAATAACTACTGTGTACAATTACACAGCTATTTATTTGATCTGGTTCGTGCACTTCTCAGTGGTTTTTTACCCCAGAGCTGTGAGAATCGACAAGTGTTAAAGCATGCACTGTATATGGATGCAGTTTTGTACTCCCACCCTCAATTTTGAGATTTCTTGCCATCACAGCACTTTTATAGATTATTCTTAGATAGAAACCCGGCACACAGATAATTAAGGTTATTAAATTGGTTAAATATACTACCCAGCTCGATCCCATGAGTTACAAAACACATATGAAATAAATAAAACCAACATGTGAAGTATTTGTCCATAAATTATTGATTGAATGTGCTTTAAGACTATGAGGTGTAAGGTTTTAAGCTACAGAAATAGAAAGTAATTAGTGTACTACTATGTATTCCTCCAAGGAAAGACGGAACAACTGAATCTGTAAATCATTCAGGGTCTTAGTTTCCAGAGCTCACAGTTAATGGACATAGCATGTTGTTCAGGATGTAACCCCAAAACTCACTGGTTTGGGTATTTACGAACGACGATACTTACCTGTCTCCTACAACACTAACGCACATTTCCTAGTCTACCTAGACGCCACTGGTATAATTTTAGCACTGCGCCCCAGTGACCTCTCCCACAGGTCACCGCGCACTCTCTCTTCATTCCGAATTTACCATTCCGAAGGAAAACGTGTGTTTTTACGAGCTCCGTTTTCACTTATGCCAAACTGATGTTTTCTTGCTGGAATTCTGCTACTTACGACCGACGAAGGTTCTTAACAGAGTTTACTTTGGGACACTGAAAGCACAACAATATTGCGAGGCCAATTTTTGAGGATTTTTGGGGGGAGGGGTTGTCCCATGGACAACAAGGCCTTCTGGTTGTTTTGGTTACAAGTCCAAACAGCAAACTTGGTCGTCCAAAAAAAAATACAGCAATATAAAATATCAATATGTACACTGTAGGAGAGATGTGTAGTTGGTGAATAGAACAGCAATATGTAGACTGTAGGGGAGATGTGAAGGTTTGGTGAATAGAACACCAATATGTACACTGTAGGAGAGATATGTAGGTTTGGTGACTAAAACACCAACTGTGGGGCCGGGTGATACCAATTTATCATTTTTACCTATTTGGGATATTTAGTTACAAGTTAAAATGTAATCTGAATTTTATGTTTAAAAAAAAAGTTGTCCACCAGCTAGACAACCTCCACAGCTGATTTTGGTTAATTGAACAGAAATTTGGACATCTCGGATGACTGGACTGGTCATTAATAATTTGCACTGAAATGTAATGTCTGTGAGTACAGCTACATACTGTATTGATAACTCAATATTACCTGGATGCCATTTTACAATCACTGTTTCAACACAACATGTTTTCTCATCCTATACACTGACTATGTACATTTATAACTTCCAGAGATAAATGTCGCATCCTCTGATCTATAGGCTACAGAACAATTTCCACTTTTGATTCCATCATGTTTAGTAATGATTGTTACAGTCTACCTAATGTGATATCAACCATAGCCATCAAATGTAACACATGCAGTGCTGTAACCTTATCATCAAATGGTAGATTAACCATCTGGCATTCATCATCCTTATCCTATTTATTACATAAAGTAAGCTGTTATTGAAAGCAAAATCAATTGCTGCAATTATGCATGTATACTGAGCTGTAGTCACATGGTCAAAACAACTGTGTTACCATGGTGACCATCAAACATCCACTTACTTTAATTGTTGCCAAGTAAAACCTGAAGGGCACACACATTAGCTATATAGTGTTCCAATATATAGCAATATATAACATTCTCATAGCCTCCCCCTCACCTCCTATCTTCCCCTTACCTGCCATTCAAAATGTTCCCCCCCCCCCCAACCCCATTGGAATAAAAACAAGTCCATATTCTTGTTAAAATTTGGTCACATGTCAAACCAACCCTACGATCGAATCAAAATTTCTCACTGCACACGAAGGTCAGGCAAAGTTTAAAAGGATAAGCAAACCTAACCATAGATCACGGATCTTTGTAATAGAGATATCTGTGTTGTGCAACTATCCCAAACAGCTGCCAAGAAAAACTATTACATCTGAGAGATTTACTTCACAGAATGTATGCTGTGAAAGCTTGATCAAGTCTAAACATACATCATCATCATCTTGCAAGACAAATCTGCTAAACGATTGTAAATGTTTTCTTAATTATTAAAATGTTTAATCCTGTAAATACATCTAGAGATGTTTCGTATTATTAATATTGAACTAATAGTGGCACTGGGCTTCAATAACAACATTCACGTTGAAAATATGAAACAGAAATAACAGTAAAATATAAAAACATAAAAATAGTAAAATAGTAATGATACCTCGTAGTGGTACTATGACACCTAACAACGTTCACAAAATGGCAGCCCGCTGGCACATATTTTTAATTCTAAATTAGTAAACAGTGCAAAACTGTCCTCATATATTATTTGGAAAGTTGTTTATCAGAAAGATCTACAGAATATCGCATAAACTTTGAAAGGAATTGTGGTTGATTTTACTTAGGTCTCCTAAATATATATACAACACAATTGAACAATGGTTCAATAGCATGTATGTTATTCCATAAATTTGGTCTGCCTCATGTACTGGACGTTTCTTGTTCTGACAATGTGCCTTTACTAAAATTAGTGCAGCATGCACATGCATTGAAATTTGATATTGAAATAAATGTAATTCTAATTGTCTCTTAAAGTCCAATAAGTATTATTTTTTTTATCAGAACTACACAATTGAAATATTTCTCTCAATTTAATGTGCACCCCCCCCCCCCCAACCATCCCACTTCAAAATGTCTGGCAATACCACTCCCTAGGACTATGTACAAAATGTCGATATTCTGACTATGTCATCGATAATTCAGTATGCACACAGTACACGAAGGCGTGCTGTCAGATTTGTCCCCAAACTCTCTTAAACTTGTCACCTTAAAAAGTCACAAGAATAATTACATCCCTGTGAAATCTAGCATACTTCTCACATTTTGCCAGATTATACTGTATAACTAGTAGCATCTATTTTAGACTCTTGAATTTTCATGAGACACTCAGTTATTACCTGAAGGTGACAATTCACACAGAAAGGGGAGAGGGGGGGTGGATAAAAAGCTGAAGGCAATATAACACATACTGTATATCGGCTATTGATGGGAAAATCAAGGGTTGACTTTATCCTTCAAGAATAATTCCATAAAAATATCATATGTATGTCAAATTTAGTAAAAACCTAATTTCAAGAGCATGCAGATACAGTAATACTGGACATGTTGACACATCAAAATGGTAGTTTTGGACGATAGAGAAATTGAACAGTGACTCAGAAGTTATCAGTTTTAGCAGAATTGGTTAGGTGGCAAAATTGTGCATGACTTAGGTGGAGACAGATAAGAGCAATACCCCTGGCTATGGTTGTGCACTTTTCAAAGATGGCCGACAACTATCCAACAAAATTGAAACATTCAGTGTAATACCAGGTACAGTAAAATTAATCAACTCTGAAGTCTGAACTCTGTTTAATTGATGCCTGGATAAATTGCTCATTTAAAGCTTCTCAGTTCAGACCTGATAATTGCTACTATTTTAATATTGTCTAGAGAATTCTCTCCCACAGTGTTTTTTTTCTTGCTGTCCAATAAACATGTACAATAATAGGTTGAATGTACCTTTACATATCATGAAACATGTTACTTGAGACTGACCATAAGGTGAAAGTTTAATTACATTTCCCTATTGATTTCTGGGTTATATACACTTCATGAGGAGCTGGCCTAATTTTCCAACTGTTTGCTATATAATCGGTAGACCAGCCATATGGGTTGAATAGCCTCTGACTCGGGAATCAGGTGGAGTGCGAGGTTTTACATCCACCCCCCGCTTCGCCACCCCCCCTTGCCCCCCCCCATCCCCCCCTAACATGCCTCTCAACCTTACACTAAATTCAAACATCGGTTATTAACACAATCATGTCTTTAGACCTAATTTAAAGTGTAAAATTTTGCATCAGACTGCACCATTTGATGTCTAAATCATTTACGGGGGGAGGTCTGTGTTTAAATTTAAGCCCACTGGAAGTTGTAGATGGTTGCTCGTCGTCTTTTGTAACGGTTGTGAGGAGAACAGGTAAGTGAGGGAGCAAAGTCAACTTAATCATTTTTACAGAATTTTATTGCAACTTGGTTTAATAACAAAAGTCCGTACCTAGACAGCAGGCCAATCAAATCACCTAGATAGTCTCACCTATGCCACCTGTCTGCGGAATGAAAATAAGGGACGGGAGAATGGGGGGGGGTAGCCACCTCAAAACTTTATTTTATCAAATGAGGATACAGAGATGACAAAAGAAAAGCAAACTACAACTCTTGGATTACAATTTGAAGTGATTTTTTCAGTTCAATTCTGAGAGCACATGTACAGTGGCGTATTAATTGCTACCTAATCATAGAGATATGATAAAGCTTTTTTTTACGACTAAAGAATATCTACTGGCATACATACGTGTGTACGACCAAGATACCGCCAACTTGCTCATACACATGATGTGGTATCAGCAAGATTTCTGTATTATACTGGTATAATAATTCTTTTTTTTTTCTTTTTTTTTTAAATGCACTGGCAAAATACAAACTTGAGCATATATATTCAAATCCAGTTGCTCTTATAAATTTTGACTGTCATTGAAATGTCTGCCCAAGGAGGGTTCTGCAACATATAAGGCTGCCAAGTGTACAGTAAGATAGGTATAATGTCCTCATTCATACATAATTTATCACTACTGAAGCCTTCTGGGAATGCATACAGCACACACACAATTTAACCAAAGCAGACACAAGTGAATATTTAATTCATTCAAATGTTACATGGAATGATTTGGCTGTTTGTCTGTAGGGACCTCTAAAGTGATATTTGAAAAGGTTCAACTGGATTTGATGAAAACCACTATTCATTACTTTAAAAAAAAATAGTTTTTTCATTCTTTTTGCCAAGACTGTCTGTAAAGAATCATTCCAACCCAAATTTTTCATACATGCATGGGAAAGCTACAATACGGCTATATCAAGGTTCACTTTTAAACTCAAGGTTCTTAATTATAATTTAACTGTGACACAACTTGATAACATTTAGGGATGCTTACAGCAATATTTATAAGGACCTTTAATACAGTGTATGACAGTGCTGGAACTACGTGACTCTCTAGCATTCTAGCATATATTCAGTAGACTACTATATCAGTATGTGTACCACCTTTTGCAGTGGCGGAGCGTCCATACAGTCAGGGGGGGCGGATCCCCCCCCCTGATGGACTCAAATGGACTGCTGGCGCCCTTTTCAGCTCTTTAAAATTTTTACTTATTCGCGATTATTGACTTTTTCATTGCGCTCTCATCTACTTATTGACATTTGTCACATTTTGTTGGTGTAATTTGGCGATGACACCTATTTATTCTTCGTTTATCTGCAAATTAGCCAGGCCCGGAAAGGGTAATTTCCGGCGATCTAGGGAGTATCAAAAAATTTCTGTACGCTACGTGCCAACCAGTGGTGGCGCTCCGCTTAGATAGTGTCGAAAGTGCCCCTACAGACCAATCTCGCCCCTCCTGACCAATACCCCTAGCTCCGCCACTGACCTTTTGTCTTCCTTGAAATAAACTTACTTTTTAGATTGAAGAATGTAATAGCTGGCTGACTGTATGTCTAAGAATTATGAGATAGAGTGCTTCAGGTCAATGGGTGGGTGGGTTTTTAGCTGGGAGTTATGGGTGGGGAAAGGTGGGAAAGTCGTGACAGCGGGTCGGGACATTTGAGTGGGGTCAGGGACAAGGTCAGAGTTTTTACATTTTTTTTTCCCTTATTTTTTGTTTGTTTCTTGTTTCGAGACATATTTTCGTATATTTTCATTGTTAAGTATAGGGAGTGCTCTACTCCTTAAGCCATATTTGGTTTTTTAGAGCACTTCCTTTTAAAACTCTTTGTATATATTTTTGTTACTTTCTATGTATTATTATCACCTGAATGTTGTGAAAAACAAGTAAATAAATTAAATGTAATGTAATGTAATGTAATGTAAAAATTAGTAAAACTGATCAAAAGGTTTATTAAAATAGTAAAAACGATATTGGCTATTAAAGTTGTGTGGGTAGCCTACATGTTAGAATAAACTTGAATATCACGACACATGCTTAAATATGTCGGTAAATAGGTATGGCTGCAAAGAGGATGTTGAAAGGCTAAATCAATGTAAAAGGTAATAGCTATCCCTATTTGTCACATGATTTAGTTGGCACGTTTATACTTGGTTCCTTAAATTTGCAGCATTTGAGGAATTTTTATAAGAATACAAAAACTTTGCATGAGAGGTCTCGTAATCAGTACAACAAAAAGAGCGAAAAGACAACCGTCACTTTACACTATTTTATTCCATTTAAGGACTGAAACAAGTTACCAATACCGTACCACGTTTAACACATACCGTTTTGATCACAAGAACAGGACTGCATGTACACAAATCAAACTCCAAACTATATTAATTTTTTATTCTAAGTTACATCCTCAAATATTTCATGGACTCATACCAAACTCCTTGAGATCTTCTTGTACTCCACTTGGTGAGTGTATATGCCTAGTTTCAGAAAGAAAACCTTTCCAAATCAATTGAGATACCATGTTCAAATCACCCTTACCATATCCAATACTGGTGGTTAATAGGTAAATTCCTTGACCTAACAGGTCAAGCAAGGATATCAACAATGATGGTCAGGCAGATAAAAAATTATTTTAAATATGTCAGTACAATAAAATATTCTCTTATATTCTATTATAATCTAGTTCCATGTGTATACAATTTTAATAACACAACAACTATAAAGTAATAATTTATTAACTTCCCAAATATTTGAATATCAAAGTAGAGAGAGTTTACAGTGAATTAAGTTGATCATGAAAAGCAAGCAATAAAGACAATAACCCTATAAAACTGAACAGTGACCGTTCACCAATGCACACAGTGGAATTAAGTTAAGTCGGAGAAGGACCTTGTCTGTTTGACCTATTCACTAAAAGCAAAGCTGCTCATTAATAACATCATTCATTAACTGATGTACATGGCAACTAAACCAGTAAAATATTCTTGAATATTTATTGCACAAAGTTTGATATGCACAGCAGCTATGTCGTGAATTAACCGACTGCAACAATGGCAGACAACCCCCCGTGCGGTTACAAACCGTCCCTTACCAGCAGTAACAAATGATGGGCCCCTCTAAAATGCTATCAGTTACCCTGATCATGTTCAGTAGAACTATAACTATTATCAAACTAATTAAATCAGGGCTTGAAAAACTCTGTGCAACTTCAACAATATTTGCATCAGAAATGAGCTTACTGTGCAGTATTAAGAGGAAATGTAATGCGGTAGACAGTTTTTACAAATGATCCTATGAATAGATCCTGTTTCAAATGTCTCACATTTGAGAAAATGCCTTGATGCCATTTTTAAAGCTGAACAAATTGCTGAGCACTGTGTCTTATCATTTCAATGAAAATCCACTTGGGACAATTTCTAACTTGCCCTAAAAGGTTGCCTTGCGCCCCTGGATCTGTTAATTCGAGCTCTGATGTAAAGTAATATCCATTCAAGGGTCCATGACAATATACTGATGATATTTCAGAACCGTTGTTGATTTAACATGATAGTACAGCAGAATTAATAATAATAATATAATATAATAATCAGCAGTTATTTTTACGACGCTTAAGCGACCACAAATGTGGGAGAAGCCCGCAAGGGCTTATGAATTACAACTTACACGTCGGGTGGCTTCCAATTCAACATTTTAACTCAAATTTGGAATCTTTTCAATTTAGAAAGTCATTTCAGATGAGAAAACCGTAGATTGCTCTTGGATGAAAAACCCACCTTACTATGACCCGGCCAGGAATCGAACCCCAAACCTCCCGATTGCTAAGCCTCATTGCTTCAAATGCCACCGCCTTTATCCACTCGGCCACAGCACAGTTCATTATTGAATTATTATAAAATATTTAGGGCCTCCATTTGCTTATAATTTTGATTGTATCTATGGAAATGGTTCATCCATGAGGCACATACTGGCAGTGTAATTGTTTACAATGTTAACAATTGTCGTAGGTTGGGTAAATGGAGATTTGCATAAATGTGGCAAGGGATCGGCTGTACAACAGGAGTGAAGTAAAATGTATGTATTTTAAACATTCATGTACTCATGTTTTCATTCATGTGTTTAGTAAAACATATTTTTAGAAATATTCATGGAGGCAAAACATGAACTGACTAAAATAAACAAGGTTATCAAAGCTCTGTGTTTGCTTAATACAGGATGTATGCAGTATATAAATGCTTTCCCCTACCAGAGTTTACACTGAGATCTTTACTGATATTGCTCAGTATGAACCTGCAACAATAGAACACAAATTATGATTTTGTTTGGTCACCGTAATCGAGACAGGAAATCCGGCATTAAATTTTTCAAGTACACAAAGTTACCACTAATCAAACAGATTGCATTACTGAATTGTTTTAGTTCAACCATGGAAAGTATCATCCTCCAGGGGCAATAGTAATGATGACTTCATTGTACTGAAGTTTGACAATTCAGAGACAATCATTTTTGTAGATATTGGTTATCAATCAAATTATAGTAAAGAAATTCTTGAACCCTGAGAGGCAGCTGTCATATAGTAAAGATAATATCATAATTGTTTTTTTTTTGTATGCAGTACCATCCAATCACAGGCACATCAGCAAATAATACCCATGAGACAATCCCTTCAAGACAAATATAAAGTCCTTAGAGGAAGGTGCAGTAAATGTGTCTTTTACAAGTTTCATTAGTCACTCTTTATAATCACTCTTAAGTCCTATATTTACTCTGTATTGTTGTTGCACACTAATAATGCTGCAATAAAGAAATAGAATACCACTGCGGCAAGTAGCTGTAGTACCTTTGAACAGATAACTATAGAAAGGTCGCTGCAGTGCTAATGAACTTGGCACACCCATGGTATACATGTAACTTTGTAAGCAGACATGATTTGCATGACAATTAGCCTTTGGCAGAGCCAATGCTCAAAAGCAGCTTTGTGTGACATATTTTTCTTTGCAACGAACGAAGATCATGTGCACAAGGAAATCTATACGGCACTATAGATACTATACATGTAAGTGTACTCCAATGGACAAGCCTATGAACACATTGTCAAAAAGTAATCATTATTGGACCTCAATTTAGGATGATAAAAATGAATGTAAAATGCTGCAGTAAAGGCGAAAATATACTTGGAAGGGATTTTTTGCACAAGAAATGGGGTCCAGTTCTACTTTATATATACCTGTAGTCCCCCCCCCCCCTTCACATCGGTCCTGCCTCGAACCCTACTGTACCTATTGCATGTACCCCATTGGTCCAGCTGGAGCCTTTCCAGTGCTTTCTCATGGAAAGTATACAAAACAACAAACAACAAAATATTGTCTAATAGTCAATGCAACTAAATAATATATGCTAGACCTACCTTATAATGGGAGAAATACATTGTACAGTATTAATAATTAATGTTTATGGCACTCTTTTCTTCCTGATAAGAAGGGAATTTCTGACATTAATGCATGTTTTTTTTTTTAAGCTTCTGAAACCAAAACTTGTATGACAATTAAAAAGAATGGATAGGCCTAGACCTACAGTTAGTGCATTGGCTCATCTTATATCATATCATTTACATCACACTGTTGCTTTCTAAAAATTCTCTTGAATAAATTCAGTGACCTTTGAAGGCTTCTCGTGCAGAATATATGATATGTACATTAATATCAGTACAGGGTTGACAGTGAAGAGAGGGAGAGGGTGAGGGGGGGAGGGGGGAGAGACAGGATCTAGTCAGACCACATGAAAATCCTTGGGACGTTTGTCCCTCCCTCTTCCCCCCCCCCC
>KN885441.1:19201-32558 GCA_000934455.1 Apostichopus parvimensis | reverse complement strand
CCTCTCCGTTATAAAATCCAAGATCCACATTTCGCCCTTCCATAAAGGATCATTGATCTTATGAAAATCATTCGGGAGAATTAACCCCCCCCCCATCCCCTCGCACCCACCCCTCGCCCCTCCTACAAACACCTTTGAAATCCTTTGCATACCACTGGACTTTCAACAACTATAGAGAAGAATTTAAGTTAATATAAAGGGTAATGGGATAAACTATAAGTGGGTTAGAGCAGGGAGTTGTTATAACAACCCCTTGGTTAGGGATAATTATCGACTATCAAAGCGACCTTCCGTGTCTGTAGCATACTCCATGCAATTGCCCTATTACCTTACACACTAAATCGTCCATTTTTTGCATTTACTTCTATTCAACGTCAAAGCCACCATAAACGAGATTTTGTTTGATAACATATCAAACACGATGTTCTCCTGATGCTTTTCGGCACTTTTCTTGAGATAGGAGAACACCAGGGCGGATTGATACAGACTCTACATGGGAATATGCCACCCTGACGAGACGACTGGAAAAGTTTTCATCACGGATGTAAGAAATTACCTTCCGTGTTTGCCAGTAAAATAACGTTATGTTAGTTCAGCGATTTGCCATCGTTAGTGGTTAGAAGATTGTACACAACTTTGATAGCATTTTCAGTCTACGATTAATTGGTCAGGTAACTGTAGCTCACCTGACATTTCACAATAACACTCTGGGGAAATGCTGATTTTGGAATTGGATACATATTCTATATGCCTTGATTTCAGAAAATTGAGAGATTGCCATAACTTGCATTGCATAAAATAACGTTAGCAGTGGAAAACGATAATCAAGTCATCTCAAAATGGAATATGTTGTGCATGACTTTCAGTCCGGGCAACCTGCCTAGCACTGTAGGCTAGTGGAGTAATAATAGCACAGTGCAAGTGCGAAGACGACAAGCCCAACCAGTGTTGTACATAGCCTTACTCAAGAGTCTTACTTACTGTAGTGCTAGGCCAGATATCACAACAGTAGACTACACCTTGTTAAGTTGCCCTTGACTTGAAGCGTAAACGGCTACAGCAAGGAACTCAGGCGTAAGCCTTCGTTCAGGTACAGTATGTCATTGTTTTCGTTTGCTAGTGGCTTAGTTTAGTTTAGTAAATAGTAGAATAAAAAGGATCAGGAGCAACTCAAGTTCCGATCAAGGACCCATATCGTATCGTTTGTATACTGTGCTGTGGGTATTGACCGCAGCTGTATGTACTGACTGTACACAAGTGTCTAATTACCGACGGTAGCAAGCTGTGTGTGTATTTTCTGGGACCGATGGTGGTGTTTAACACTTCTGTAACACCTCATTCGAAACTAGGTCAAATTACCTGCATTAGACGTTTCTTTTTGCGCAAGTCTTCACACCCTTTAAAGTGCTTGTCCAAAAAATTCTTAAACCCATTCACGCTACTTGCAAACTACAACTTTCTCAGGCAAACAGTGCCACTCATTTACAACCCCATAAGAAAGAGAGTTATGCCGAATTTTAACCTACTTTGTGACTTTTGTAGTTTAAGACAATGACCCCTGGCTTAGCCTAGATGCAGTCCAGACTGACATACTGTAGCCTAGACTAAACTAAAGTAACTTTAATTGTTACTGTTAGGCCTATAGGAGTCTACTTAAACGTTAGGGCTTCGCTACCATCGCAAGATAGGTAATGAACTTTGAAGTGAATAGATAATAGGAATCTTCAAAATCCCACTCAATCAGGGAAAATATATATATCTCCTTACCAACATATATAACATTTTGTGAAATTTCGATCAAACTCTGTCCAAAAGAAAGCACAAGCACAGCTCGATTAAAGTTGGACTTTTCAACATACAAACCGCAAAAGCTGCTGTATGGTGGCCAAATGCCTAAAGAAGTTTAAAAAAAGCCCTCTTACTTGTTATTCAAATGATGTTTGACACATCAACTCCATCAACTGAGATGACATAATTTCTCCCAAAAGTGAATGGAAATTTGCCAGCCCCAACCTAGCCTCGGCCTTTAGAAGTTAGTTTAGGGTCCAGGTAGGAGATATGGAACAGTAAAAGTTCTTTGGACATTATAGAATTAAAACTTATCATCATATGCCTAATATATATGATGTTCAAACAAAATGGCAGCTCAGTGTACGAGTAGAACAAATGTAGTGTAGCTGCCAAGGCCTTTCTGCTAAAACGTCTTGGCCTATCCAACATCTCCATTAGGCTATGTAACAGTTGGATGATCAATACAACTGCAATAATGAATAATATATAAAGAGCAGTTCTTCCCATTACTGAGGTTTCTTGGAGTTGATCAAGTATGCAAAGAACAATGGCACTAAAATGACAAAGATGTATGATCAGTTTAATTAATGAAACCAAAAGTGAAGCAGAGTTTTAGATGGAATGAATGCCAAAAACTAGTTGTAAAAACTAGGGGTATAATTGGATTCACAATCATCTAAAGCTAACAAGCTATTGCTCTGACATATATTTTATTCCTTCCTCTCTTTGTCATAGAAAGTTTGACAATGGACTTCCAACATATCTTTACCACTGTTACCAAGACGCTGCTGTTGCCACTGTTAATGACCGGGGTAATGTGTGTCTGGATTGTTTACATTACATTTTACAACTCCAGAGTCGTTGGGAGCATTCTCACCTGGATCATCAACAAAGTCCGAGGAAGTAATATAGGTCACATTCACATAGGTAAGATCAACACAGCCAGAGAATCTTTTTTTTGCATTTCGTAATTGTTTGTCTCACTGAACTGAGAAATGGTCTTTATGTTGTACTGCCAATTCTGCACCAAACAGAATTCAGCACATCTCGCTTCTTTTTAAAAAGTAGATGCCTTTTTAACATGTTATTGTGGTAGGGTCTTTGCATTTTTTACAGAAAAGTGCCCAACCCTTTTTCAAGTCATTAGTAAGTCCAAATTGTTTGGCAACAGGGGTGTTTCATAATTTTTGGAATGCCCTACCCGGGACAAATATCTTTTACCAAGTTAGGATTGTTTCTAATCTCAACCAGAAATTCTTCTTTCTATCATGAATTTTAATGACTAATCTCTTTCCAATTTTAACTTAATCCCTTCTTACTTTTTATTCAAGCCATTACTTAAATGAAATTTTGTCTTTGTTTGGATTATAAATGTCTTTAATTTATTTTGTTCTTTAAATAAAAGTGCTATATATTTTGATGTTATTGTTATAAGTGTCTCTTGTTAGGCTTTATACAGAGCTTACAGTACAAGGCAAAAACAACTCTACTCTGTAATTGTACAGTAAACTAGGCTAAAGTAACCATTATCTTTGGTTAAAAATTTGATGTTGAAAATCAAAAGAATTTTTTTTAATAAGTTTGGTAGCCACACCTGAAAGTGTCTCAGTTTGACACTAAACACAGTTTGCTAATAGGCAATAATACAATGTTGGCACTATTTTACTTCATAAACTGGTGTAACCCTGCATTGTTTTATTTACATTTCAATATGTCTTCTCAATTATCCAGGCTCATTTTCATTCAGTGCCTTGTCAGGAAAAGTTATGCTGAGAGATGTGGCATATGTAACAGGAGACTACACTTTTAGGTAAGGTCATAAAGTAATTCCAAGAACTTTAAATTTGATACCCTCCCACCCCCCCTAAAAAAAATTTAAGCAAGAAAGCTGTTAAAGTACTCTATCCAGGCATTGATATCAGGTGAAAAAGATTATTAAATTTTAAGGTTTATCTGCTCAAATTGCCAATTCTAAAATGTATAAATTATGGCCATTTGACATCCGAATGTAGGCAGTATTAGCATGGATTTTTACAGGTCACCACGATCAGCCTCAAATGTTTTTAAGGATCTGATTGTCTATATTGTATGGAGACATTGAAGAGTTATATAAATTATGTTTTGTTATGATGCCAAAGGCTCAGTACAGTAACCTTTGCAATTGTGCTGGTAGGTTTGTGTGTGTGCTAGCATGTGTACGTGATGCCAGTTTGCACCTGGCTCCACAATACAAAAAGGATAAAAATAATACTTAAAGATCTTATTCACTGGTAACCATCTGGATTTCTGTTAGAAGTTTCCTAGGCTGTGAGAGCTTTCCAAAGAGTTCAATAATTTTGATAAATCTTACACCTTTCTGGATTATTCTTTGAGGTACCAACAGTGTATTATGTTTTAATTAATCGAGTCGCCTAGATCCATAATATTTGTGACATTCAGTACTACCAGTACATGTATGCTTTTTGTGTGGCAGATGGACAGGACCTAATTTGTCTATTTTATCTGTATACTGTTGATAATTACTTGCTGGTTCATGCCTTGTAATGCACTGTCCCAGTGCTGGCTCATTGAACTAATGGTTTATGCTCATGCAAGCAGTAATGCGTGAACAATAAAAGAGTTTCTCTTCTAGTCTGACTTTGGGTTGGATAATAAATATATCATGTTGTCACTGTTATACTGCAGAAGTTTGTGCAGTGACTTCTATGTGGGTCAGCATGTGCGAGCGTGTGTGAGTGAGCCAAATATGTCGCGAACTCCTCCTGCACTGTAAATCCAGTAAGTTCAAATTTGGTGGGTAGATGCCGGAACCATAAATATTGTTGCCTACATGATTGATGACATCATAGGTCAGATTAGCCTAAATTGTGCGAAAAAGTGTTTCGCAAACACCTACACCGTAAGTCCGTTCAAGTTCAGACTGTTCAAACCTTCAGCCTCAAGTTCAAACTTCAAGTTCAAACGTCATTCTCAAGTTCAAATCTTCAGCCTCTGAAGAAGATCCTGCTAGGATCAAAACGTCAGGCCCACTTACTTTAACACAAGTTCAAACTGTGTGAACAAATGCAATACTTTTTTTAGCAAACTTTGGATGCCAAGAGTAAGGTCATGAAGGAGATGAGATCTGCAGTTCCATGGATTTCCTCCTTGTTCTGCCTGTGGAGGGCGGATGAGTGGGGAAGGGAGGGATGGGAGAAGGCAAGGAATCAGGTTTAGTGGTGCAGGGTATGTCTGTTCAGTCTCTCAAGCCCTGTTACTGATAAAGGGTATAGCATGGCTAGTACTTGCATAGCTCTGATATTATCTGTTGCATATCATTAAGTAGTGATCATGCTTTACAAGGCAATTGATCTTAATTTGAGGAGAGGAATTTCATAAATTTAGTACTACAGTAATACTTAGGGTTTACTTTCAGTACTGTACATGTACTGTGCTAAATTACAAGTAGACATTGCACTCCAATATTCTTCATAGACTTTGTGTAGTTCTTACTTGTATGTATGTGAAAAGTGCTTACAAGTGTTAGAATTGATAGTACTTTGCTTACAGTGCAGTTACTTTTTATTCTCAATTCAAGTTCAAATGTTATGATCAAGTTGGCCGTAAGTACTTTGGAGTGTCTCATGGAATTTGTACTTACTATGAATATGTACATTTGCACTGTTTAAACAGACTTTTCTTTTAAATTTACCCTGGATATTGGTAGTCTCAGAAACGGGCATCTAATACTTGACTCTTGTTATATATGTACTGTATTGTAGCAACAGCATGAGAGTTTGAGCATGACATTAATATCAAGGACAATACTCAAACTGTCAGATGCACAGTTTTATAAGACTGACATATCAGGGTTTGGCTATCAAGTTTGACAATGGGTGTAGCATTTGCTTTATCAATGGGGCCAGCAATGTTGGGAGAGGGGGGCAGGGGGGGAGGGGGTCGTACCAACAGCATATGTTGCTAATATTGAAGTGCAATATGGTTCAAATTTGAATTTTCCAAGTGTACTGATGGGGCAGCTTCCAGTTTGCTTCTTATTATGTTCTTAAAGCAAAATCATTGAAGAGATAAGCACACAAGCTACAGCTTCCAAGCCCTTCCACCATTTTCTCCGTAATTTCCATTATTTTTCTTTTATATGATTTATTACTTATTATTTTCTTTGCATGGTATTGTCTTCACCGTCTTTTTATGATATTAACATTGTGAGGAAATGGAAAAATAAATGAAATGAAATGAAATATACAAATATCTTATTATTATATAAACATTGTGAGGAAATGGAAAAATAAAATAAATGAAATGAAATATACAAATAGAATATATACTGTATTGTATTAATAGCTAGTGGTTGCAGGTGAGGAGGGAAGTCTGTGCTGGACCTGTCTGATTTTCAAAGAGAGCACTTTCAAAATCTTTTGAACTGGAATTCCAAAAGTGCAGTAAATGAGTGTACTAGCCACATGAGTCTGTCTAAAATGAACTGATTCCAAGTTGTGTTTTGAAGTAATGTGGCCCAAAATGTCATTAGTTGACCTTTGACATTTAATTCCTGAATACCTACAGTACATGATCTAATATTCTATAATTCTGAGCATCTTTGGTCAACATCCATTCAGTGTACAGTGGAAGGAGAAGTATTGTTTTTACATTGTTTACCAACAATGTCTCAAAATGATACCAAGATGACCTTTGACATAAGCTCACATGACGTTCCAAATGACCCCTAATGCCCAACAAAGATTATTCATTCCTTGGGAGGTGTTTCACATTTTCAGAATTTTTACGCAATGAAACAAGAACATGAGAGGTTGCTCTTCTAATAGCGCTAATAAACCTGTGTTTAACATTGAACAAACATATGATTTCATACTTGGAGTGAACACACAAAAGCAGGAGGGCATTCCGACATTGTGTTCCATCGGTAAAGTCAGATTTGAAGGCCCAATGCCAACCAACCTTTTTCTGAATATTTGAGGGGCACAACATGGGTATTGTCGAACCCCGGCATACTGTCACATGGATACACTGTGCAGTATATATGACATATAAAGATAATAAGCTAAACACAAATACCAGATATAAGCAAACTGTCACTGTATTTATTTGATAAGGCCTGTAATTAATTAGTTAATAATTAGTTACATACAAATAGAGACAACTACTGTAGTAGCAACACATGTATTTGATGAATTGTATTGAAGTACATTACTACTACAGTATAATACATCCGGCACATTTAATGTTTGTACATGTATGCATTGTTTACTAACTTAAGTAAGACTGTACTGTACAAACGAACACTTTCACGAATTGTCGGTATGAATCAGATTCATCTGTAATTTCGTAAACACTTTCATCGTTTATTATTATCGAATTTCAACAATTTCTCCCAATAAAGTTGGTAATTTAGCAGGTTTTACTGCAATCTCACATTCTCCTCATTTGTACATATAGGCGCTATAAAGCTCCAGGCAACATTTTCATATCTAATGTTTTTTTCCCATCAAAGCATACATTAGGAACCCATTTGGAGAAAATCTACATCAATTTGGGGAAATACAGTATAAATAGTGTAATTTGCTTAAATGCCATGTTGCCATGGTGATCTGCTGAAGTTTTATGTGGATGATTTTACTTTCATTAGCCTGTAACTGTATATTACTGTATTGATAGCTGCCTTGTAAGGCCCAAAGTATATCGATGTTACTTTTTCTGTATGTATATATCACTATCTTGTTTTAGTTCAATTTTCCCAATTCCCTCTACTATTTCCTAATCTCCCTTCAGTTTTAAATCTCCATACATTTGGAAAGACAGTTTGCCAGGTCGGATTAACAGATAAATCTTACCATAAAAAGCATGGATAAAGTCTGCACGTTAAAAAAGAATGAAAATCAGTTTAGCTAACAATTGTTACCTGAAAACATTAGGAATTTAGCAAATCAATTTCATCTTATAAAGACATCTTAAACATAATCTACTCGAAACGAATAATTTTCGTATAGTTCTGCCTTATTATGAGCATTGTATTATACTGTTTTCTTACCCAGTTCTGTTAAACCCCTATGTGTATGTTTTCTATACATTCTTTTCTTTTTTCTCTTTCTCTATATAAAATTTAATTTTCTGGTTTTACTTTGTAAGGGACCAGACTCGAAAAGTATGAATCTTACCTCTAGTCCCGCTGCCTCATTGCTTTAAAGTTCTATGTATTAAGAAATGTACGTCATTGTGATTTAATGGCAGAAATAAACGTAACAACAACAAATGTTCCCATCTTAGAACTACATCTCTTGTAAAAATTCATGTTCATACAGTGTTTATGTTATCTATAGACTTCAAACTCTGAAAATGAAATTCTGTTTGCTCACACTGGTTAGCACTCAGTGCTTCATACTGTACAATATCTTGGCAATGGGAGAGCGAGCCACCTTGCAGTGATATGCACCTGTAGGCACTTGAACAAATTGTGACTAGATCCACTATGCACCACTCAAGGTAACCTTCGTAGCAGGTGTGGATATGTACGATATTCGGTGGTATCACTGATGCAGCGAACCGGTGCAGGAGTGATACACATCTGCTGCGCAGGCAACACTCAAGGTGGACAAGTCTTACCTTGAGAGATGCAATCACCAAGCTCCTGGTCTCATCAAGAAATAATTGACAAGTTGTTTGGCTTTGCTTTGGTGTAACAGCAGTGATAAAGGAAGTTTATAACCTACAAGCATAACAAGAAGGCAGTTTTATCAGAAAAGCTAATCAGTAACCATTACCTAGATTGATGCAATTGTCTGTCATGGTTTGTTGATATAATCTCTCAGACAAACAGTGACCATTTAGGAAGGGGCCTTGTTCTTGCATTTTTGGTTGTGCTGTGTTTTGGTCATGTAAGAAATCATAAGGTTACAGCAGGGAGCTGATGTTAGAGTAGCAGCTCCATGGTTACAGTACCCTGTGATTTGATGGTGCATGTACAGTACCCATGGTAAAGATGGATCCAACCAATTAGGCAAGCTGTTTGATACTTACATCTCCATGGTTACAACAGTTTGTAGTAATTTAATTTCCTACATCAATTGTACTTGCTGCACTGCTCTATAGTTCAGTACTTGCATTAAGGAATGTCTTGACGAGCTTCTGCCAGGTTTGTCGAAGGTTATTAATATGTCACTTAAGAAACTCTGGTACCTTCCCATCATCCTTAAAATCCGCCACATAACTCCTATCATCAAAAAATTGTCTCTAGAAACTGAAATTCATCAAAACTATCGTCCAATCACTAATTTAAAATTCCTTGCAAAAGTGATTGAAAAAGCTGCTTCTCTGCTACTTCTAGAATATATATGTGTGCAACCTCTTTTCATAACTCCCTCCAAAAGAATAATTCAACGGAAACTGCCCTATTACGCATCTATAATGATCTCCTCCCACTGACAACCTCTTCTCGTCCTCTTTGACTTTAGTGCAGCCTTTGACCTTTGACACTATCGACCACCAAATTCTGGTTGATAGGGTGCAGACCGAACATTCTTTACCCCGTGAAGATGGAGTTACACAAGGATCAGTGCTCGATGACCTGTATTCACGTATTACACCACCCCCATTGCAAACATTATCACATCTCATGGTCTGCAAGGGATGATTTATGAAGATGATACATAAGTTTACATGTCAAAGAATATTGAAGAAAACGATCGGACTATCGAAAAACTTGAATCATGCATAAACGAAATAAAACATGTGTAAACAACAAATTAATGGTCAATGACAACAAAACCGAATTGAGGCATGTTTCGTCACGGTTCTGTAATGTCTGCAGCTGTATGTACTGACACTAGTGTCTAATTACCGATGGTAGCAAGCTAGCTGTGTGTCTATTTTCTGGGATCGATGGGTGTGTCTAACACTTCTGTTACACCTCATTCGAAACTAGGTCAGATTACCTGCATTAGATGTTTCTTTTTCCGCGAGTCTTCACACCCTTTAACCTGTTTGTTACACCTCAAAGTCTGAAGTTTATTACATGTCACAGCTAAACAATACTTGGTTGATAGGTACAATGATGAAAGCTGATTGATGATTCAGAACTCTGGTGCAGACCTGTTTGAGCTAGTTGATAACAATATCATGTGATATGTCACAGCTAAAAAATACTTGCTTCATAGGTACAATTACATGTTATATGTCACAGCTAGATAATTCTTAGTTCATACTTACAATGGTGAAAGCTCATTGGTAAGGCAAAACCCTGGTTAAGACCTGTCTGAGCTAGTTGATAACAATTACATGTCACAGCTAGACAATTCTTATGTCATAGGTACATGATGAAGCTCATAGATAAGGGAAAACCCTGATGCACACCTGTCTGAGCTAGCTGTTGATAACATTCCTGCAGATTTAAAAACACAAAAACAGGAAACAATCCTCTGCAAACAAAATAGATCCCGGCCAACTATTAATTATTGTGTTCGCTTAGGACTGCACTTAATATAATGCATCCACAGTGTGTAGTGTTACAAAGAATGGATATTTGTTCATAGTGCTATGTGTGTCCCCACATACTTGCCAGGGATAATTCCTGACTTACTTTTAGCTGTCTGCTCACAAACCCAGCACCCTCTCTACCCTGCTACCATGTCATAAGGTTTTCAAAGTCATGAAAAGACAATTGAGGTATGATATTTATTTAAAAATTAACAGAGATGCATACTGGATATATGTTTTATAGTGTTAATATCTCATGTATTTGTCTTGTGTAATTGCTCTTCTCTTTACCTCTATCTAATCACCAAAGATGTATCCCAATTTAATAGCCTAGAAATATTGGTATAAATCAAATGCTGTGCCTCCACTGTGCATAGTTGTTCCCAAACCTAGCCATGTTACGGGGTATGTAGGGTGGTAAATGGGGCTGGATTGACTTACCTGTAAGCATGCATGTTGATAACATTAGAGCATCTATGTGTCTGTGCAGTATACAGTAGTAAAGGGATAAATCTACAATCTACAGTACAGACATTCCAAGTCACACGCATTTGGTGTGTGACACACGCATTTCCAGCCCTTCACACGCTTACACGCTATGTGCACTTTATCACACGCAATCCACAAACAATCTCCGAAAAACCGTGTGTGCAACCATGGAGCGAAATCCATATAAACCTAGGTCTAATATCAGGTTAGCGGCATAATTAAAATATTTTTGGTTTCGTCTAGCATCCACTGATTAACCGATAAGTGCCCTACGCATACGCTAGATAGAGATTGAGAAGTGCGCTTCAATTTCCGATATAAATGTTCAATTATGTTAGCAAGTGATTACTTTCATCGATTCAAGAAAAGTCTTTGTTGAGAATTGTCATGCTTGTTGAGTTCAATAATATATATATATATGATGATGAAATTCTCAATATAAAATTACTCAGAGAAACTGAAAAAGAATGCACCATTTTGCATCTAGGCAGTCAAAAATACGAAAATTTTTCCAAAGGGGGGGGGACCCCCCCTCCCCTTAGACCCCTCCCCCACTGCCGCTGATCACACTCATAAATTTTCCTCAATGTTGGAAAGTCTGACAGTATGTAGAGTCACTGTGAAGTGTTTAAAACATGACATCAGTAACATATTTCATATTACTGTACTGTACTTTGATGTGAAGACTAATGCCACCATTTTACAAGTTTTTAATGTACATATGTCCTCTGTACTGATGTTTGTGTGCATTGGCAACTCCATAGATATCATGGATTTGACATTTTGTCAAGTTTAATGTACCTCAGTACCTTTTCAATTTGTCTGAACGGCAGCTGGGCCCAGTATGGCCAGCCTAGTGTTACTGTCACATATAGCAGCTGGGCCCAGTATGGCCAGCCTAGTGTTACTGTTACATATAAAGGAGCTTAGCCCAGTATGGCCAGCCTAGTGTTACTGTTACATATAGCAGCAGGGCCCAGTATGGCCAGCCTAGTGTTACTGTTACATAGCAGCTGGGCCCAGTATGGCCAGCCTAGTGTTACTGTTACATATACAGTAGTAGCTGGGCCCAGTATGCCCAGCCTAGTGTTACAAAGCTGACTTTATAACTCCTAATGTTGCAGGTGAAATTATAACTTCATTTCCTAATTATTTTGTCTCCTCACCACATTAGGGCATGTTGCATTACTTTGTTTATATAATGAACTGGAATTATCCCTTTTTTTTAGCTCTGTAGAAGAACTGAAGAAGTTTTCTTGAAAGCAGTACTATTATCAATTTAAGGTAAAACATATACATAGCAAGGTTCACCCTTAAGCAGTTACAACAAAAACTATCATCATGTAAATTGCATATATATACGAAGGGAAAATTTCTGTACACTTTGGTTGGTAGAATTTAGTGTCATTGACGGGGATGACCGGTCAGTGGTCACTGAGGCTGTACGGTGCTAAAAATGTTACCAGAAATGCCCCAGAAGGCGAAGGGGCTATTAGGTTATGAGGAGACATCTTCTGTCCTTGATATAATTTAGAGTTATGATTCTGTATTTTCAAAATTTCCTATGGGTTTGTGGGAATTTTCAATTGCCTTTTACACACGAATGCTTCCAACATTTAGGCGACAATCCAATTAATATTTTCAGCTCATTTTCCAACGATTTGAACAAATTTGCAAGATACTAAATTACAAACATCTGATGATCTACTGTGGAAGAGTGACATTTCAAACTACTGTACCAAGTAAAAGACATCGGATAACATTAATAATACATTGTAATGTACACTTGTGTATAAAGTTGTCATAGATTCTGCTGATTGGTTCCATATGGTGCTGAGTACTGCAGTATGTGTTTGAGAAAGGCAGGTTTTTCACCCTTTTTCTCTTTCCAAATATTTTACCAAATGTAGCAAGCATTTTGCAAATCAAAAATAGCAATTGGATCAGCTTCAATGTGTCCCTAGACGTTTCTTCGCCATGTAAATGTTCATTAGCTTTCTTTGAGTGTATCATGAATCTACAGTATTATAATATAACGTTAAGAAATTTATACTGTAGCTTGTTCGAGTATCAGTCAATCACTCACAATCTGATAAATTTTACATTTTTCCCCCTACTATTCATGTTTAAACAAGTTTGCGTTCGTATGTAATTTTCTATAGACCTCGCTATTCTGGATGGAGAAAATCCTGTACAATGTCTCAGAATAGGATTTTACCAAGTGGTATTATTATAATTACCAAGGCTACATGGTTCAGTAGATATAAGGCTGTGGCATTATAAAAGCAATGAAAACTACAGTAGCATCGTGGATATGTGTGAGCCCTGACTGCAGGCTAAAGTGAGAATTTTTCACCCAGGAGAAAATCCATGGCTTTCAACAAAAATCTGCCAGATTGTTTATAGAAAATCCCAAATGATCAAAAAATGTAAATTTGATAGCCACCAGACATGAAGTGTAATTAACAGACATTGGTTTCTTCCACATGTACATACTGGCTGCTTATATCATCGTAAAAAAAAAAATGAAAAAAAAACTGCCACTGCCTCCTTTTGTCAATTTAATGTAACTCAGTACTTGTTCAAT
>KN885441.1:2802-12899 GCA_000934455.1 Apostichopus parvimensis | reverse complement strand
CCTGAATGTGTACTAATTGGAAATGTTTCTCTTCCAGGTGCCAAGATGCCCTTATTGTTCTGAGATGGTGGCGGCCATATAAACCCCTACCAGCCAACTGCAAAGGTATTTAAGTACTGCACGTCATTCCCTCCCATACCTAGATACTCATATACATGCACTCTGGTCTGACTACTGTAGCTTTGCAACAATTCTTAACATGCAATGCATCAATCACCAAATGGATTCGGACGGGATGATATTTACTCCAAAAGGGTCATTACATTATAAAATCAAAATGCATGAAGCAAATCACCTCAGTTTTTACTTGGAATGTTTTATGTGACAAATGTTTTGTTTCTTTTTATATGATTGCAAACGTGTCTTGGAAATGTGCCTCAAATTGTTGTTTCCTTTATTTTGGATGCTAATTTATTGCAGTTTTGATGGTAACCACAAACTGTTCGTGCATGTCTGTACATTGTTGACATAATTAAGGCCTGAGAAACTGATATGAGATGGATCAGTACAGTATTAATCTCCTTTGCACTGTATATATTGTTTTTACATAAGAGGTGAATATCCTGTCAGACGTGTCAGGTAAACTGCTGTTATACAGTATTTCAGTTACGCATTCTTGAATAATCTCTGTCATTATGTCAAGACTGTAAATTGCAGGATTGTAATTAATACCCTGAAAGTTTGCCTTAATTCTGCACCTTCTATCAACTGATGCTTCTATAATTTTCAGCAGTGATTACCATAAACTATGGCAATTGTCTGTACTTTATCAAAACTTTGAAATTTGCTCTTTGTTGGTCAAATATGATGATTAAAAAGTTCACCATTTTTGGTTGTTTGTTATTGTTTTTTGTTTTTTTTCAATTCCAATGGTCTGTGTCTTGTTAGGTTATTGATGTTGACTTGGAAAGGGGAGAGGAGAGGGGAGGAGGAGAGAAGCAGAGGGGAGGAGAGGAGAGAAGGAGAGGGAGGAGGAGAGGATAGGGAGGAGAGGGAAAGAGGAGAGGGTAGGAGGAGAGGGGTGTGAGGAGAAGGGAGGAGGAGAGGGGAGGAGGAGAGGCAAGGAGGAGAGGGTAGGGAGGAATATGAACTCTGTTAAGAAGTCAATATCCAGCACAGCACAATCCTCTCACTCATGAAACAAGTCACATGAATTACTGTGCAGTGTTCCATAAATTAATACCCCTGAGGCCTTTCCAAGCTCCTCCCTCCTGTTACTATTTTTCAGGTGAATAGACAGTACTTCAATGAATCAATCAGAAAACATTTATATAGCGCCAATATCAACAGCAGTTGTTTCAAATGCGCTATCTGCTAATAATACAAGGTACACCCATTGACAATGCAATTCTTCTCATCCTTTTCGTATTCAGATGCGTCACAAAGTTCCACACGTTTGAATGTACTCCTCTTTGGAGTGGAGTTCCACTGCTACAACAGATCGGCACTTTACTCCGAGATGGAGAAGAAGTTTGGTCTTCCATCACAGATGATTCCAGAGTCAAATGAGAAGAGGCAAGCACATCGAACCAGCGAGGGAAACCTGTCAACGAGGTTAGTCGTATCCTAACTTCAAAGTATGGGTGATGGAAGGAGGCTCAACCTTGGAGGCACAATTTTTAAAAGGGCAGTGGAAATATGTGACTTTCATTTGAGAGGGCAACAACAAAATTTTCCCAAATCTTTTCAACAAAATGGATCCTCTCTGCATTCCATACGACATATATTCCAGTATTTGAATGTTTTTCAAAAACTGGCTCTTACAAATACTGAATCGGCGCTTTTCAATTACCAAAATAACTTCTCTTTCTTGACAAAAGGAGCATCTGATTTTGATGTTTTCCACAGAACTCAGTGTGGGGGGGAGGGGCATGAGGCCCCCTGTGCCTCACTCCCACCCCATTCCCAGCTCTGTTGATTGGTTTAAACTCGTATTTTGGATTGGGTTGTAGCTTCCATCATTCAGACATGCATTAGTAATACATATTGGACACCACTCAGAGCTGCTATCCAACAGATCCATGAGATTGCAACCATCTGCTACAGTACTTAATGTGTGAGTGACCAATGTTTTCATAATGAATCTTGCACAGATGATAGTTTACAAGTACTTCAAATTGTGATCGATTGTAATGCGTCATTGTCAACCCTTGAAGTTTATGGCTGATTTCTTGCGTCCTGATGTGATGTTGCTGTAATTATATTCATTACAGGTTGTCAGGGCAGGGGGCTGCGCCCTAATATATTCAAAGTTGTCACCAGTCAGTGCAAAATAAGACAGCTTTAAGTAGACAGTTTTCAATTCACAACATCTTACAAGTGTTGAGTAAATACATTGGTGTGGTCATTACAGAAATAGTTGAGTTTAGACCTAGATTAAAGTACAAGAATATGGCATTGTTTTGTCAATAGCTGCATTACAAATTTAGGAAATTTCTTAATGTTGTTCAGTGACTTCTAGTCAAAAATTGTCTTTTATAGGAATATATCAAAGCTTATTTTGCAAGAAATTGCACTAGAAAGCATCCTGGCTTTGTTTTCCATCTCTTCAAAGCATTAAATCTTTAATGATGGATTACCTCTAGTGGCCCTTCACTATTGTATGTTTAGCTGTAGATTCTCCACGAGTTTGACATTTTTTTGCTCCTGGGTATTCTTGAAAGTATATTTATCCTTCGCTGCGTAGAAAGCAAAAAATGCAGAAATGTTGGTAACCTTGACTGCTGGGTTTGTTGTAGGATGGTTGTCTATTAATATTTTAAATTGAAAAAAGAGAGATTTATGTTTGCTCATGGGAAAATTTTATTTGCAAGACTTGATGCAAATTCAATATGAGTGAGATTTCTGAAGCATGATCACCTCATCCATTGTTTGTGATTGATATGGGGGGGGGGGTGGAAGGAGCAGGGGCAGGAAGATGGAAAGACAGACAATTTTATCAGCTTCACCCAATATAACACAAAAAAATTATAAAGACTAAGAAATGAGCCATAGCTACAGTATATGAAATTTGAGCTTACATACTGTACAGTAGCTTTCTCAGACAGTACAGATTTCAATCGTTAAAAGTGTATGTTTGCATATTCTGATTTATTCCACTTCAGATCCTGAAGGGGGAGGGGGAGAGTGATTATTAGTTTTGGCTGATGTATCTATTTTGTAAATGCAAACTATGGGACAAGAAGGGAAGTTGGATGGGGAGGGGATGGATGGAGTGTCATGGGAAGCAGCTAGGGGTAGTCCTTTCTGGTTTGGTGAAAGTTCGAATCTGGTGAATTGATCACAGTAGATTATTCAAAACTTCAAAATGGTGATTTGTTAACTTACGAAATACATTGTTTAGCATTGTAAACTGCTGTTCTCTCATTATCTCATGATATCTTCTAATTAATTATTATTGATGGTTTAATAAGTATAAAACATTGAATAGTTTAATATGCTAACTATTTCCATTCTCTGAACTGTGTTAGATTAAGTGAGGGGTTAAACAGAGTATTAACTTTTCTCCTCTCCTACATGTCTCCTACTACACTAACAAACTTTCCTAATCTACCAAGACGCCACTGGTATAATTTTTGCACTGCGCCCTCGGTGACCTTGGCTACAGGTCACCGCACACTATCTCTTCCTTCCAAGTTTACCATTCTGAAGTGAAACGTTTGTTTCTTAACTTCATTTTTGTCTATGCTTTTACTGCCGTTTTCTTACACAAATCCTGCTGTTTTTGGGTATAATATTTTCTTTTTTCTGTTTCTTTTCTGACAGCCAAGTTACAACGAATGAAACGTCTGATCAAGCAAGCATCTGGAGGGATTTCTTTGGTGTTGTCAAGTTTGAAATTACAAGTGTACGCATTCTTGCATTTTAACCATTATTTTTAAAACAACTGGTATTAAATTTGTGTAGAGAAATGCTGACATTGTTTCTCTTACCTTATCTTGAACATTTTACAGATTCTTTTTGTTACATTTACAACAGTAAACATACACTCATGGTTGTCTCAACCTGCTTATATGATTAAATTTTTCGCAGACAATTACACCACAATTATCTTTCCCCTGTAGTACTTGTAATTAAAAGGTAGGACTAATGCCTGTGATGTCACACACTATTACATAACAGCTCTTCAAAGCCAATCATTGTTCTCAGAAACGAGAAATTTCTGTCAGCGGAGTCGTCAAATATCTCAGAAATTTGATGGTACTTTGTTTTATATTTCTCTCTCATAATTTTTGAATAAAGTAAAATAAAGTATAAAGATATTTGTGAGAAGGTTTAAAAATTTCAAACAAACAGAGAGATCCTAAATTCTTTTACTTATTGACTATGTGATCATCTCTGCTTCTTCGAAACTTTGTTTCTTCTTAAGTGATTCATGTTTTGCATTCTGGTACTTTTCACCATGAAGGGTCGACTGGTGTTTGGCAATCCCCTCGTGCCTAACGTCTTAGTCGTCGGGGTTGAAGAGCTCCGTGGAACGTACACGACGACGTCACCCTCCTATGAGTGTGATCTTTACATGCATGACATCAACTGCTCTGTGGACGAACTACGAATTATGCTCGCTCCAAGTAAAGACTACATGGCAAAAGTTGACAAGTACGTACAAAATCTTTAAGTCTAGGTCGCCCTGATCTAATAATTAATTAATAATTAATTAATTAATAATTTCATATTTGTATATAGCGCCTTTCCCAAAGGCTCGAAGCGCTTTACAATATTACCCCGGTCAACGATAACCTGTCAAACATAGAGGCAATCCCTCCACATGGCAGCAGCTAAACAGCGCCCAGCTGAAAGTCTATCTCACAGGTCCCCATTTATACACCTGGGTAAAGAGACGCAATGGAGATAAAGTGCCTTGCCCAAAGGCACAATGCAATGATCTGGCCGGGACTCGAACCTGCAATTCTTAGATCACAAGTCCACTGCCTTAACCACTTGACCACAACACTCTCTCATCTAATCGACTAAGCTATGAAAAAACTTGAAATAGATGATGATAAATCAATGCTCAAATCTCAAGAAGCATTTTATTTAAGCAGTTTTTGTGCCTACTATTTAACATTCTCCCACCCCCACACCACCTACCCCCCTCCTATCCCTCGCCTTCCCTCTCCCAGCCCAAGTGCAATGATGAGCACTAAGCATACAGGCTATTTAAGATAAAGAGTTCCAGTTAGTTTGTTGCTACCTGTACTGTTAATCAGTCTTAAAAGACATTTACAGGCCAAAAAATCGCTCACTTTTCCTTATTCTATCAATCACAACTGTTGATGTCTTCACCCATGTTGATGTCTGGTTAGAAGACATCCTATTGAATAATAACCAGTGTTCCTATTTTATTTAGAAATACTATATCATTATTTGTAATGATTTTTACCCCCAGAGCACAAGGAACAACCCCACCCCTCGCCCACCTCTCCCCACCTCTTCCCACCCTTCCCCTACCTCTACCCCACCCCTTGCCCTCTTCTTGTTCCTCATCCTGTTCCTTGATATATTGCTAATCTCTTATCCTGCTCATTAGTTTTATGCTAACTTTTATCCTGAAAGCTTTATAATAAATCAGTCACTATTTCCTGCAATGTAAAGCTGTTGTTTTTTCAACATAACGTTTTGCACTCAAACGTGAAGACTTCAGGGACTACGGTTTTAGGTACTGCCTCTCCATTACAACACATTGCAAGCAATAGAGAGTCTCATGTTAAAATATACATCAAGGTCATAACTGCTTCCTCTTTCCAGCTGTTTTTTTTATAGAACCTACACATTCGATGTTTCTGAATAAAACCAACAGTTTCATCATATGTGGAAATTGCGTATAAGATATTGCTTATTTTCTTTCCCTGCCTAGTTTATATGCAAGCAGCTTAAATGTCATGTTTGGAAAAACTGGAAGTGTTTGTTTCCTGAATTGTTGCTCTCTGAACATTGTAGTCACATGTAGCGATAAATTACAAATTGCCTTTATTAGCTCCATCACGAGACTTCCTGTCTTAGTAGTTTTACTATTTACTTCGCTCCTCGCTTACCTGTCTCCCCACAACCTTAGCACCTCATTCTACCGTGTCTAGTATGCCCTGGTAATCTTTTAACACTGTGCACCCTCAGCGACCGGCTCCTCCGGTCGTTGCCCTTCCTTCTCATTCTACCATCCACAGTGTTTACTCTTGCGTTTTCGTAGTGGATTCAAAATATGATTTTCATGAAGTCTAGTAAAGTTTGTTGCACAGACTGGAGATAACAAGAAAGAAACAACAGCCAAGAAAACAAAAGCAAAGAAACAAACAAATGACACGCCTTTATTTACTGTATTTCGCTCCTCCCTCACCTGTCTCCTCCTCAGCACTCTAGTTCTACCTTGTTTAGAGTGAACTGGCAACTGGCAACAAAAAAACAAACAAACAAATGATACACAGGTTATGTTCCTTGTCAGTCTCATTCTACACTGAGTTGTGACTTACACATGAAACTACGATATCACCCCCCCCCCCCCCCCCCCCACCCACCTAGAGTTGCTCTTTAATAGTAGGTCTGAATAAAAGTACTGTGGCTTATACAACCTACTGCTGAACATAGTACATCATTAATGATGATTAATTAATCAGTCACTAGGTATAGATTCAAGGAAGAGAGCATTGTTGATGCATACATGTATGGAATCTTCTTAATTATCTCAAAACTTGATCGAAAAAAAAACAAGAACAAAAAAAACAAAAACTAATTGAACTCAGTTGATCTACAGGATAATAGTGATTTCTTGTGCATGATTGTGTTCAGTCTGTCATAGTAGATGATATGGATGGAGTGTAATAGAAGATCTGTACTGGTGAAAATCCACCTCCCTTGTTTTATTCTTAATTTGATTTCCATTATTACCTTGAGTTCTTCTCTTCAACAGGGCACCACGTTTCATGGGTGAAGGATTTGTTGTCTGTAAATCTAGTAAAGCTAAGATCCATTACTACTATGACGAAGCAGGTTAGTAAAAGCCCTCATCTTCCTTCATTTCTTTAGCTCTATATCGGACGGCGAATAGTTTCAAATTTTTTCACGTCACAAACTTTTACAATTTTTTTCATAAACTTTGCATGATATGATATATAACGGCATGAGTTAGACAGAACGCTCTCAGTTTCTTCATTTGGCATGAGATCATTTTGTTTAGAAATAAAAATATCATGGCCATGTTGGATAATTAATGTGAAATGTCTTTGTCTTCTTAGGTAAACTATACACATATTTGTTTTGATGTACACTGACTGAGTTCACACACACACAACATGTTAATTATACACTGTCGATTGGCTGATTCTGTACTGCAGTGTATGGCAACATTGCTATCATAACTATGTGCTTTATTCCGTTTCCGGTGAATTGTTTTTTTTACTTGTTTTCATTCATGTCACCTCATTGGAAATGATGTTTTGACTTCACATCCAGATTCCCTGGGTTGAATGCAGTGACGTATAAAATTAATTCTCTTTCATGTCAATTGTTTGTGTATAGACTAGCCTTTATGATTTCATAGAAGTTAACTGCACTGGTAAAAATGGGTTTTATTATATCCATGGCTCACCTTCAGCTTTAGTTTGTTTTTGCTGCTCAGTAATTATGCTACTTGTGGTGTCACCCTGACCTGTTTTACAAGTACAAGAGCATGAATATGCAAGAGCATGAATATGCAAAGTCAAATCATACTTGCTGTGAGGCTCTAAGCTCTTGTCAGACTTCTGAACTCTTTTCATGGTTAAGAATATCCTTGTTGCTTTTTTGTTGTTCATTTACTGATATAAATATCTAATATTAATAGGTAAATAATGATTGTGTAAACAGTATGCGTAAAACGCAACTACAGTTCTAGAGTATTATTCATGGTTTGAAAGTGATGTTTCATTACTTCATATCTATGTATGTATGTATACATACAGTGTTATAAATCTAGTTGATTTCTACTCACAAGTTGCTACTTCGTTATGCCTCTAAAACACACCATATTATAATCTCTATTACATTACAGTGTCCTTCATGGATGCTGAGGGTTTCCTTTATACAACAAAACTATATCCATACTTTATAACCATTTAAGACAAACTAATTGCCAAAAGCACCTGTCTTCATCGGTGCTTCTAAGATCGACGGCTGTGTTTCATTAATAATCAAATAACATTTAACATATGCCACTTTTCACCATGTCCTGTATCGCTGCACAGAGTACAATAATGATATGCAACTTGTAAAATCTTAAGGATTTTAACCGGTTGTGTCTCGGACAACCAGGCCTTACGTTTTGGTTGTCGTATGAACAGCAAATTTGCGTAGGTTTGGTGAATAGAACCCAGTATGTACACTGTAGGAGAGATGTGTAGGTTTGGTGAATAGAACACCAATATGTACACTGTAGGAGAGATGTGTAGGTTTGGTGAATAGAACCCGATATGTACACTATAGGAGAGATGTGTAGGTTTGGTGAATAGAACACCAATATGTACACTGTAGGAGAGATGTATAGGTTTGGTGAATAGAACACCAATATGTACACTGTAGGAGTGATGTGTAGGTTTGGTGGATAGAACACCAGTGTACACTGTAGGAGAGATGTGTAGGTTTGGTGACTAGGCCATCATTTGCAGTGTCATCAATTAATATTTTACCTGTTTTGGAAGTATTTAGTTATAAATGCCATCTGAATTTGATGTGAACAATTAGTCGTTCCTTGGACAACTTCCAAAGCTGATTTGGTTGTTCGAACAAAAATTTGTCTCAGATGACTAGACGAACAATAACATTTTGTCCTAAATACACCATCTGCCTGTTGACCAATAATGTACCATTAGCCATTATATAGAACTACTACTTAATTGGTACCAAATCACAAATTCAGCCTCCATTCTGCTATAATAATGTTGTCTATAGTTTAGACTAGTTGCTGATGGTTTCAAAAAGTAGCAGCCTGAAATAATTCTCTGGGCAAACACCAAAAGAAAGGAAATGGAATGGAATGAAATAGAATAAAATAATTTTTTTTTTGCAGATATCAATGTACAGTATATTGAGTAAACAGCTTCACAGAATATGTGTATACTTTCAGCTGTTATAAGTGATATTTAAATTGCAGTGACAAGACTTCCTTTGTCAAGCAAGAAGTAAACAACCAAACGCAATGTTAAATGTTGCATGTATCATGTATGAGATGCACATCTGCATGTAATATGTAGAATACATCACAGTACCTTATATTTATGCTGACTTTTGTATGTTCATTACATGGATATGTATCTAAATATTTAAAGTCATTCGTATTGCCTTCAAACATGGAACAGACAAATAATTGTCTATGATCAAGTTGTTGACTGCCAACACAAAATCGTTTGACCCTGCTGAACAAATTGCTTAATTTAACACTCGCCGATGTCTAGCGGTATTTAATTGCGGCCCAGTCACAAGCTCCAGGAATTTATTCGTGAAAAAATGTCAGCTCTTTTCGCACTGAAGTTTGAAGGCAATAATTGAAGTCCTTTGATAACCATGGTAATACCAAAAATCTTCCTTTTATTCTTTATTATTCTTTTTGTTTTTCGTAGGACTGCAACCAACCATTGAAAAGAGTGAGGGCCTTGATGTACCACCACCTTGTTGGGCCATGGATATCACATGTGATAAAAGTAACCAGTTCACCTATGGGCCTTGGGCTGACAGACAGAGGTATTATGACTGATTGTCAGATAATGTCTTTAAAAAGAAATTCAGAAAAATTCTGAAAATGGGCTTTGTAAAAAGCATTTACAAACTTTCTTTCCCACAAATTTCACCCATGAATCTATGAGGAATGATTACCATTGGCATGGGTGTTGAGCGGTCTCTTATCAATTTCGTAGACACCTACAGTAGTATATCTTATATATTGTCAGTATTCAAAACAGGTACTTTCCAATCATTTTGCATCTATAATTCCCAAATTTAACATTCGTCTTGACTGTATGAAAAAATGATATTGACACATACACTTCCAATGATGTAGACAAAATATTGGAATGGAATGTAGAATAAGGTCTTCAGCTGTGATGAATCAATTACTCCTCTAAAATAGCCAT
>KN885440.1:26462-36573 GCA_000934455.1 Apostichopus parvimensis | reverse complement strand
ATATCATCTTTCATAAAGCTTCTTTTGTGTTCGGTATACCATTCAGTAAATTCATTAAAAGCGTTGATTGATTTTTCGCTCAAACCCTTAAAAGACAGTGGTGAAGGTTTATTGGCATATCGTCCTACCATAAATCAAAATCAAGATAATAATAATAAGTAATATTTATATATCGCATAATCAGCAAAACTGCTCAAAGCGATTTACAATATATCACCTAAAAACAAATAGTAACTAAGACCAAAATATTTAATATATAGAGCCAATAAGGCAAAAAATGTAAAAGCCAAAAGCAACAATATAAAAAAAATGAAATCGATAGCCATGCCTGTTCACGGTAACTATTAAAGCTTCATTTGTGCTCAATTTACCAGTTAGTATATCCGTTATGGCGGTGAGAACTGACTAATTGTTTCACAGCAAGGCTTTATACAATAGTTGAAAAGGAACTGTACTACTACTGTGTTGAGAACAAACACTTATATAGACAGCATCATGCATGGTTTCAATTAATCAGCTTCGAGGTGCACGCGATCGCGAGAAGGGGAGATGTCCTTAAACTGAGGTTAAAAAAGGAAGGAAGATCACCGTAATAAACAAATGCACACGCGATCATACATTTTGCTGCTATAGTTGTTTATGTCTTACAGGCTCTAGCCAAGTACGGTAGGTTTCACACTTTGTAGATTGATACAGGGGTCCCTAACACTTACCAGAACTTCCAACATAATCATGTTTCAATTTTTTTATTGGTAATGATGGTACATGTTAACATGTACAGTACCGTAACGATATGGATTGTGCTTATCGTACAAACCAGAATCATTGTAGGCTTTAGGTGGCAGACTCATATAGAGTCTATATCAATCCGCCCGAATGTTCTCCTTCAGGATAAATGCCACAAAGAAGCAGGAGAACATCTTGTTTGATATGTTTGTAGCCTGCACGTTGAAGAACATGAATGGATCGAAGTTCATGTGGCACAACCATTATGTCAATTGAGGCAATTTTAGACCCCTTTAGTCCTCCCAGGACCAGCGTACGAAATTTGTTTACTATTGAGTGAAGAGGTTTGAATCCTGGGATCCTGTGATGAATCATGTGATAAATCCTGGGATGAATCTAAATCCTGGGATGAATCCTAGGATGAATCTAAATCCTGGGATGAATCCTGTGAAGAATCCTGGGATAGCTTCATGTTGGTTAATTTAAAGTCTTCAATCGTTGTTGTGTATCTTCAGATATACACATAACACTACTATGCACGAGAAGAGATGAGAATTCCTTTCGGGTTAAATATTCATCACAATTCCAGATTGACAGGTGCGCATACATGGGATATTAAAAGGGGCAGGGGGGGGGGGGGAATGGGGGATTTTACTCTTATGTGAAGAGGTGGGATTCACACCTCAAAAGATTGTTCACCCTCAGGCTGGATTTTACACCCTGCGGAATTAAGAGTTTGAGGAGCAGTTTTCTATACTGCACTGTCATGTCCCGCTTTAGAGCACTCGTATTGTCAGTACGAGCGTATGAATATCATGTTTCTATCAGATCAAGGTTAGGAACTGTTTGTACTTTCAATATCAGTGCTTTGAAGCATGATATTGGAGTACAGTTTAGAGAGGTATTAGCATTAGGAAACTGTCCAAACTGACGTTACATCGGGTGACAAACAATGATGCAAAATGACAACCTTACTTAAAATATAGCTTAAAGTTTCACTTTTATTCAACCGCCTTCTCAATAAATCGCATTTGACAGATAATCCAGCGTCGAGTAGACGGAGCCGTCGATTTTTTCCGTAAGTGGTACGATTACAGACATGGATTCGGTTTTCTGAACGGGGAATTTTGGTTAGGTAACGACAAAATCTCTCTCTTGACGAATCAAAAGAAGTATGAGATTCGGATTGATATGAATAACCAACACGGCGTTCCTTACTTTGCCAAGTATGATCGATTCCGAATCAGTGACGAGAGCAGTAAATACAGACTGGTTGAGCTCGGACAATACTTACCTGAAAGTACATGTAAGTATTTTGTGCGTCTAATATAATTTATTAACTCAAACAATGACAGAAAACCGCTTTAACAGGAACCTAACGTTATATCATTTCATAAAATTGTAATAGTTTCAACAATAGTTTCAAACATAGTTTTATCGAATATAAGAAATTAGTTGCTTTGATTTTGTTCTCTTAGTTTCGAATTATTTAAATACGTATATGCTTATATGCTCCCATGGACTAAGATTACTGCAGAGAAATTAATTGCGTTCGTTCAATTGTATAAGTCTTATGAAATAATCTATACTACTTGACATTTTGGATTGTTTAGTTATTCCTGGTCAACAACTCAACATGATTGGTTAGACTGAAAACAATAGAAAATTTTTGCCGACTCGCGCTTCCTTTAAGAAGCAAATCTGCAATACAGGTTCATTTATATTAATATTCGGACAGGTGAACTTTACTCAGAATGATGTTCTTGGGTTATTCCAGTGGCTATTGTTGATAGATTAATTAAAATACTGAAATTGGCTGCTTCTTTGGGTCAAAACAACATCCTTGTAGCACTTTGTATGGCAAAGATAGGATTTTTGTTTTCAAATTTGGTGATATTTTGTGGATAAAACTGGCAACAACAGAGTGCATAATGTCACCACGGCAATTCAGCTGAAAATGTATTTTCCCCTTTACAATAATTAACTCCCTAATTCACAGAGGAAAATAATATTTCTACAAGAAAGTTGCATTTTAATTAAATTCTAAATACAGAGAATATTAACAGCTAGACGCAGATATATTCCAAATGTATCACGTTTCAAGGATAAATCAACAAGAATATTATAAGACAGGAAAGTTAATACTTTGAAGCACATTTGCAACGATGACATCATAAACCTTCAACTTCGATAAACTCCGGAGAAGAATCGAGGGTTTTGCCAGTCAAAACAGGTTTCATTCAATTAACCATATCTTGAGTTTGGTACCAAAACAATTGAAATGTGGTTTTCAATTATCAGTGTGGCATATTTCTCTTTTGCATAGTAGTTTCTACCACCGGAATAACAATTAGCAGAAAGTTTTACAATTAACCATTTTATTAGATTGAATTTGGCAAATATACTTTGAATACATTTGCACGTCACTCTGTACATAGATTGATCACGTTTCTTACTAACTTAATTATACCATGTTTTATTTACTGTTTTAATTCTTATTAATTTGGTTTTCATGTTTGGTTTTTGCACTGGCGCAGACTCATTTGCAATTCACAGAAACATGTCCTTCACTACGTACGATAATGATAATGACAATGATCCTAGTGGTCCTTGTGCCTTGGCGCAGGGTAGTGCCTGGTGGTACAACCGATGCGACGAATGTGATCTCAACTCTCGATATTTCTTTCGCTCTGGTGATTGGTGGGATGCTTGTATTGAATGGCATGACCTTCCTGGGGGAAACTGTAATCTGAAATTCACCGAAATGAAAGTTAGACCTATTTAAACTTCACCCCACCACCGCCACCTTTTCTTCATCGATCCCTTTTTATTGCGATATTGATTGTACCATTCTGTCCTTTATAAAGAGCAATACTCGCGCTTCTCCTCGCATATGGTACCTTACCAAAATCTCTGGTGCTGAAACCGCACTAAAATAATGACAGTTTGCTTGCACCTTCATATTCCCGAGATTTTATTATGACAATCAGCAAACATTATTCTTTATAAACTTCGATCAATTTTCAAATTCGTCCCCGTGGATTTCCTCATTGGCCCCGAGCCCTGGGTCACCTCTTATCCCCTCTGGCCTGGCCTTAACTCGTGCCCATTCATGGTATCAGATTGAAAGCAGCATTTTGCGTCCTGTTCTATGGTTTTTCTCAACCTCAATGATTCCACGATACCATAACGACATACATAACTAGCTTATCTATTCAAATCTTACTTCAAATGGTGGCATAACAGTCGAAAAATTTACACATTTCAACTTTGTTTTTCTCGAAGATATTTTCCGTTGGGATCCAAATAAACCTCGCCCATAATATGAATATTTAAAAGCTACGAACGTCATTGGCCAATACGTAATATAAACCATGCTTGATTGTGTAGCATCATTTCCTCCAACAAACTAGGTTATATATGTAAAGGAAACTTTTATCTTGATTTTTGTTGTTCTAATTATATATATAAGCTGATATTTTAAGTGCATTGTAGCGCAAACTTATCTTATGTCAAAGTAATACAGGAAGTTCAGTACATTGGGAAAAGATGTTTATGTGGGCAAAATGACTGATAATTTGAGAATCTATAGAATCGGTTACACGAGGTGGCATCAGCATATTATCATTTTAAATGTACATTTATGGGGTAAAAGATATTTTTTTTATAACTATGTACTTGATATATCGATCTATGAAGAGAGGTATTTGTTAAAACTTGGATGGTATAATACCAGGATCAGAGGACGAATGATTTAAAACTGTATTTTTATTCTGATATATTTCATAATCCGTTGGAAAAATATTTTTTCATGAAACGAGAGATCATGTAGTTCGCAACAGAAGAGATGCTAGTTGATGCGTCCAGAATCCATTACGAAGTCAGATGAAGTGTCATCCACATTCTGCTAAAATGTGGACGAAATTATTGGCGAAACCTTTAGAGTAGTCTGGTTATTCTAGTTAATCATTATGCATAAGATTGTGTGTTAGTATTTTCTGTTTGTGAGTCCTACTCAGTAGCAACTGGTCATAAATGTAACACATGTTAAGAAATTATAACATACATCAGATTTAACTGATTAATTGGTACACACCTTTACCAGTTTTAACCGATAGAGCCATGAGAATCGGGTTAGTTAGGCATAACCCTTTAACTCTACAGGGACCAGATTCTGGTCTCTAGCAAACAGTGCTTTTTATTAGACCCTTGTTCCAGTTATAGCAACAACTGAGATGTCAAAGATGATGTGTAGGCACACTAGCCTCTACTTATCACTCCATAAGAGCCCTTGACCAGCATGTAGACTATGACTTTGATATTAATCCTAAATTTGAAAGCCTGTGAAATATTATAATTTATTTGCGAATGAAAATTTAACAAAACGTAAAAAAAATCAGTCATATCCCTCACATTCAAACGTCAACTTATGTTTTAGTTATAAAATAACATGTCTTGAACTCATAAAACTACCAAGAGAGAACACGAGCACGAAAAACGAAACTACTTAATTGATTCACTCTCAACCCCAGTCCCCTTTAAATCGAGACTGTGACTGTGTGATCATTGTCATATGTTGAAAGACGAGTCCCCTAGGACAGCCGATACTCATATGTGTGAGAGAAGTAAAGGAGGTACGGTACCGCTTAATTCCAGTTCACACCTCTCTTTAAATTACTCCAATTCGTCATGCCGAGAACGAAGAAAGGACTAAACAGCAACAACTGTCCATGTCCGACAACAGTGTATCAGTAAGTTTTCCTTTTGTTTGTACGTAACACGTTAAAATGTGTTACAGGTCGCACCTGTAGTTACTGTACTAGCTTTGAGTATCAGGTGCCGAGGAAGGGAACATATGCTACCAGTTTTCCTCGGTATGAACTTCAGAGGATGAGAGGGCGCAGGACTAACTTTCACAGCACGAGCGTATAGGACTCGCATTACCTAAGTTAGGTAAGGTCTTGAACGAGACTACGCAAAATGCAGTTGATACTACAGCAAGAGTATGCATAGGCCTACGGGTATATAACAAACACGTGACGTGTGTTAGCTATGGTGGGTTCGCTTATATCATCATCTTCCATATCGCACTTTGGTGGGTTCAATTGACATAATGTTGTGTTGGAACCCCATCAAGCACTCACTCTAACAACCTTCCCCGGCGAGTAATCTCTGGCACTCTCCATTTTTAATCATTCATTTCTAACGATCTTTATATCTCCAATTATAATATTTCACACCATTTGAACTTCAAATCAAAAGAAGATAACGATAATGTCTGAACACGTACCAACACAGTCGCTACATAACTTAGTTTTATGCATACGTTAAAGAAAAGGTTAATCTTTTGTGCAGATGCGTACTCCATCAATATGGTATGCTCTCGCTGCAATGATATCTGTAGGCATAATTTTAATCTTCATACGCCATATTCTAAGACACAAAGAGAAATGAGTGCTAGTAATGTTTGTATAGTTATATTCCGTTTTTCAAGATATGCAGCTTTAAAATGTGTTAAGCCTCCATAATGCTCCTTTAACGCTATTATAAATAGATTATGAAGTCGGCTCCTCATCCCAGCCTAATCCTACTTCATTGTGTTACATGGTAAATTGTGATAATTGAGCAAAAACATTTTCTCTTAGATTCAAATAGCAGAGCATCCTTGAATGTCATTCTACATCATTTCCCCTTGACAATAGTGTAATGCAAAGTAGCCGTTTGATTTGTAAGTTCTTATGTATTTCTGTTGAATTTTGTGTTGTATACCTAATGAAAGGATTTTTTAGAATAAGTAGTCCAGCCATTTTCATTGATGTGCTTCAGATGTTTAAAGGGTCATTCCTCCCTTGAAGAATTCACAGTATATAAGTAATGCAAATGGCCGATATAAAGCTGTAAAACTATGCTGTCAAGAAGGCGACGTATATACTTCTTGACTGTCCCAGATATTTTCTTAATAAATCAGCCACTTGCTTATAACGAACTTCATATTCCTTGGATATGCAATCACATCATAATTAAACAAAACTTGAAGGATAATTGGAGAAACGACTGCAAATCTGAAGCCAGAAAGATATGTGCGAAACTTCAATGTCAAAACTTGTTAATATATGCTATGAATTTTCCAATTAAGACATGTGCGAAACTACAATGTCAAAACTTGTTAATATATACTATGAATTTTCCAATTAACAAGCAGCTGTCGGGCGTGTATAACATGATAGTTTATGATAAAATTTATTGTCATTATGAATTTAATTCACTCTGTTTTATATTTTAATGGATTGTGCATGGGTGAGGCATTCACAGCGGTACAGCCCTGGGTCAAATCTGCGTCCACTGGAAATTTTGATAAAGAATAATATTCTTCTTTTTAATAGTGTAAGTAAACATGGCTGTGCCTCGCGATCACTTGAATGACGTCACGGCATTAAATAAATATAATTGGGTATGTCATACACAGACATCTATTATAATAATTTTCCATTTAATTTAACTTATCATTCATTATATGCCCTGTACGTTTGATGGGAGCCTGTTAATGATTATTAATGCTGACATTTCTATGGTACTATAAAACTTAGGAAGTTCATAAAACCTTGTCAAATGGACAATAAAACTATATCAAATACTTGTAGACGGCTTGAGTTCATAAACTACATATTTAACACTTGACAACCGCTTGGAAACAAGCATGCAGATAAGGTCGTCATTGCTGTCGAGTATTCTTACATTAACTTACGATAAGGCAACCAGAATTCGTTAACGGTTACATGGGTTTGCGGAGGAGGGTGTTGGGGTGTAGCGGGGGGGGGGGGTACGAGCATCGGGAAATACCTACAGTAATATATTACCATATAACGGTACGGTACCAATAAAGCATCGCATAAGAAAACATAAGCAAAACGTAAGGATTGACCGCGTGCGACTCATGCTTCCTATTTCCATTACTGATTTATATACTTGAGCAAACCTATGTTGTTTATAGCTATACTGTTTAGTGCCAAAACACTATTTTCTGAATCGGGAGGGGCTGAGTGCGGTACCTGGATAAGTACTTTTTTTTTATATCAGGCAGCTTTGTATTCAGAACGGTACGCAGACGTATCGTCCAGATAGTAACGCGTACTATATACCTACAAATATATTCGAAGCGATTGGATCTATCCACACAGTTGAAAAGGTAATACTGTGCAAACTTTTCCATTAACACAATTAAAATGTATAATTGCCAGGTAATAACACATCGAAGTTAACGAGGGGTATGTTGTAAACTGTTTATGATACTAAGTTTATGAAAATTAACCCAAGAAAGAGCGTCGGTACGAAAACCAAACAATTTAATCAATTCACAAAGCCATCACCCCCCCCCCCCCCACCCCACCCCTTACATCGAGAATGAACTCTTACAATCCTGATAATGTTACGTCATGTGAGTAAAGCGAATCACTTGGAAAGGGAGTAGATCCACACAGATTTGTTTTATGATTCTCGTTTCTTAATAATCCAGGCGAAAATATGTACGACAGCCTACTGTACATTGTTCATGACAGTTTGTAGCCTTTCTATCGGGCATTTGAAGTATAAATTTCGTATAATTATATATCGGTCGTACAAGTTTACTCACTATACAGGTTTAAACGTCGAACACGGTATCCAATGAATTCCTATAAGTAAGATATTTCACCCATTCCAAACCTGTATAAATTCAATGATTGCTGATATGAGGTTCTGTCAACTTATTTGCCATTATCATACATGGAGTCAACAACTCCGAACGGGAATAAATTTCAAGCCAGGCACATGACGCACACAAGACATTTATGCGAGTCGTTTTGCGAGTATAGAAACAGTGGTATCCTATGTGGACATATATCATACGTGACAGATGTCGTGTCACAGTTCTGTACTTTTCATTATCTTACTCAATTTCCTTTGCGGTGTAGGAAGACATACAGAGCTTCTTCCGCGAGATTTTCCTGTTCAGTTACTCACCGATAGATGAGTGTTTATTTCAGGTCTATATTTACCAGCGGATACTTAACATGCCGTGACACATCCTCTCAAAACCTCAACACTTTTCACGCCGTCAGAAGTAAGGAATTGGTGTGCTCTATACAGAAACACATTGCATTAGTTATGCACCGTGACATTAGACTACTTAATTTCTGACAAGTTACAATACACTCACAATACTCGCAATACACTAACGCAGTTAGAACTTACTTTTTACCCAAAACTATCTTCATTTCGAGAGCTGAATTCGGTGCTTGCCTCAGAGTCAATTCTTACAAATTTAGGTCTACTTATAGAATGAATTGTATCGCTCTATTATACTACAGAGTATCTGGCATAAAACCCCCCTTTGGTAACGGTCACTTCACTCCTAAAGCGTCATCACAGTGTTAAAAGTAGATAAGTATTTCTGTGTGTAGTACTGACAACATTGAAATATGTAGAATGCTAATACCAGTGGTATACCATTTGTGGATGAACAAGGGGTGTGGGGTGGCAGAGGGGGCCGATGGATTGGAAGTTGGGGAATATGTTCGTTTCTGAGTCGGACTCCAACTCTTTCATCTGGGGATGCACTCGACACCATTTTGAATTATTCAACTGCAACGTAACGTTTCACGATCATCTAAAACCACAACGAAGCCTAAGCAACTTCAACCCCAGCCCCCCCCCCCCCCCCCCCTCACCCGCAACTCAAACTCCCCATTTGTTGTTGAAATAATTAAACACTTTATATAACGTAGTAAACATTAAGCTAAAACATGTGTTGGTGAAACAGTAGGAACCATAATTTAAAAAAAAGAGGTAACTGTGGTAAATGATGTAAAATGGCAAATCATACCCTACACTTAAAGATAGTGAAAGAAGAAAATGTATGTTTAACAATGTAGGTTTTCTTGTTTTGTATTTAACACATGACATGACATGTTAAAGCAGTTGCATAGTATGGTTCAATTATAATATTCCTTGGGCACCATATATCGTTCACAAATAAAAGAAAGATCAATGATTGATAAATTAACATAAAATTTAATATGAAATTAAAATACATGCGTCGTGTATATAAATTTCTGTGATTCGATTAAACCACAACCAATCCATAAAGAGAAAAAGCCAATTTGACCAGATTTAATGTCTAGTTGGAGTATATTTCCTTGTGAATATAGCTTACACTCAGGTGCGTAGACAGTCTTCATGGTGTGAGGGGGCAAAGGAAAATGTTTGTCCCCTTTTTAAGAGTGCACTTACATTGATATGTTATTTTTATGACACCATTATAGGTTCTACCCTTTGTAAAAAGTTGGAATTCAAAGGGGGTGGAGGGGGGAGGGTGGATGGGTATACAATTTGCCGACGTTCCTATTGG